>CALYLW010000640.1:312500-343121 GCA_944989445.1 Ampullaceana balthica | reverse complement strand
TGCAGCAGGAGGCGCATGTGAAATGCTTCTCTGTTGTGAGGATGCACAGTGTACACTCTTCCCAAGGCATTGTCTGTCACATATCCCGGGAAGTCTGCAAGAGGTATACCTTTTTTCGGATTTGCCAGACCTTTTGACTGGCATCCCAGCGAAAATGTCTAGGCACTTCAGAATACAGCAATGTTTTTGCAAGAGGATCTGTTTTGGCAGAGATCAAAAAAACGCTGTTAATGTAGTCTTTGTTGGAGTGTCTGTCAAATGTGCTGTTGGCTGTCCTGGTTTATAGTATACTCCTTGGCCTCCTTCAAGATGTACTGCCAAGTGAACAACTGTTGGATACCTTTGATGGATGGGAAAGTTAAGCAGGGCGCCACACTGCCATCACTGCTACTAATGTATCGTCCTTGTTGATAATTAATTGGTAACCCCATCAAGCCTGTTCGGCATTTCATTTGCAACAGTAAACATGGCTGCATCACTTCCCTTGGTAACATAATTGCAAATCTACTTGATGCTTGTGTTTCTATGACGTACATAGGTCATTCCATCCTGTGCATATTCATGCATGTAACGGGGCCCTCCACTGAAGGATGAAGGCAGCACCACTAATATGCCAAGATTTTCAGAAGTCACATTGTTGTCATTCCTTACTGCCTCTAATAGTACACCATAGTCCTCAGCTCTAAGTTTTGTTTGGTTGAGTCTGATGAAACGCAATCTCTCATTCTCAACCTTAGCATACATATCCACTATGTATTGCTGGAAAAGGCGCGGGCATCTGAGGAGTGTATTAAATTCGTTGACTCTTTGCATCATGCGATATGCATAGTAGTCATTGCTTGTGGCCTTGTTTACATCTTTTATGTTCAAATCATAGCCATCTTCTCCTCTAACAAATAGCAGAGGATACTGAAGTGGATCATATGACCTGTGAGTGTCTTGAATCCTTTGAAGTGGCATTTGTGAGCAACTTCTTGAATGCAGCACAATGTCTCTACGATCACCTAGCTCTCCAGCAATCATGATGCCACTTCACTAACAGATGGTGCATTGAATCTGCCTTTGTGTTCCTTTAATGGTGCTTTGCCGGAAATTTTGATTTTGTAGTCCACTTGAGTGTTATCCATAATCTCAGCAGCCATTTTAAATGACCTCACATAGCTGTTATGCTGATGCAGCATTCTTTGCAGTTTGAGGACAATGTTTCTGTCAACAGGACTGTCAAGCAAATCCAGTCGTCTTTGCACTTGCTCATCTTCTCCCAAGAAGTAAATCTGGAGATATTTGCTGTCTACAGCATTGACTGGATGAAGAGGTCCAGCATGGTGGTACACTTGGCCTTGGACCTTGAATGTTGGTGTCCACCCGTTATTCACGACAACATTAGACTTGAAGGAAGTCACGGCAAACATATTATTGAATAGTCTAATAAGTTTCACAAAGTCCTTTGATTGTGCAGTTTCACCATTCAACAGAATGCACAATGGTTCTGGTGGCTTTAGAATTGGGGGCAGTTTGACTTTACCACTGGAACAGCACATGCCTGGAGTTTCTTTGCTCAGCTGTTTCAGCTGCTCTGGGAACTCTGTGGCGGACCTGATCTGCCTGGATTTTATATATTTTTTTTTCGTATGTTATCATTGCGGGAGAGTACTCAACAACTTCCCAAAGTTTCATGCTCCTATTTACACGGGAAGTTGGATATTTAATGATTAGTCTGTTTTATATAGCTCATATTAGGAAAATACCTACATTTTGGCCCAAGGCCCCCTAGTGAGTAATAATTTTATATATTTTTTTCGCATGTTACCATCGCGCGAGGGTACTCAAAATCTTCCAAAAGTTTCATTCTTCTACTTACATGGTAATTTGGAGAATTATTGATGAGTCAGTTTGATATATGAAAAAAAACTACATTCAGGCCTCTGACCACCCAGTGAGTGATAATTTTTATTAATGTTTCGCCAGTTACCATTTTGGGAGGGTATATAACAACTTCACAAAGTTTCATGCTTCTACCTACACAGGAAATAGGAGATTTAATGATGAGCCTGATTTATATAGCTCATTTAAGAAAAAACTACGTTTGGGCCCCCGCCCACCCCCCTACCCAGTTAGTGATAACTTTATACTTTTTTCGACTGTTACCATTGCGGGAGGGTACTCAACGACTTTCCAAATTTTCATGCTTCTACCTACTCGGGAATATGAGGAATTGGTGTTGATTCAGTTTTATATAGCCCATATAAGGAAAAACCGGTTTTGGGGCACCCGGCCACCCATGAGTGGAAATGTTTACATTATTTTTCACCAATTATCGTCATAATAGTGTATTTGGCAAGTTCCCAAAAGTTTCATGCTTCTACCCTCACGGGAGGTTGGAGAATTAGTTTTGAGTCAGTTTTAAATATACGGAAAAAAAATACATTTTGGCCCCGCCCCCAGTAAGTGATAATTTATATAATTCATTTTTCTGTTGTATGGGGTTTTATTTGTTTTAAAGAAACATTTCGAAACGCAATGTTTGAGCTTAAAATGTGCCCTGCTGGTTTCGTTTAAGTTATGCAAAAAGTATAAACACAGTTGCTTAGCTACAGTGTTTATGCCACCCAGGGATGGACGATATTATTGACTCCTACCCTCGCCGATAAAAGGAAAAAGCTTGATCGGACGACTGGATAAAATACATATAGAATATACAAAAAAGAAACAGTGTAAAGTAAAAAATATGTAATTTGCAAACAAATTTTATAAAAATATATACGTAATCTTGTTAGAGGCGCAACATTAACAGACATAAAAATAAACCATTTCATAACATTTAGTTCACAACAAAAAACACACACACTCACTGATTCACACATGTGCACACAAATACTTAAACGCACACCCACAGCGGTATATTAACAATTAAAAATATAAATTAAAATAATCACTGCTCTTTTCACTTTGTTTCCTATTTACAAATTAATATGAACTCAAACTATGACGTCACATCACATTATTTTATGGCAATAAACGCCATCTTGTTAATCTCGACACCAAAATGTTTAATATTTTACGTCTTAATTTTCAATAATTTTTATTTTATATAGCTCATATAGGGAAAAACTACATTTTGGGCCCCCAGCCCCCAGTATCTTATATATATGGAACGAAACCTGTTTAATAACCTTTCCGGTATAATTTTGTGTACGTGTACCAAATTTCACGTTATTTGGTTGTCTGGATCTTGAGTTATAAGGGAACAGACAGACGACGGACAGACAACAAATGCGTCTTATATATAAGTATACTAGGGGCAAGTACCCGGCTTCTCCCGGGTTTAAAATAAGGTTTTCTGTAGAAGCGTACACAACTGTTTACTTGCATGCTATAAAATGGTACATTTAACAGTGTATGTGCTGCATGGCTTAATTTCAAGGATGTCACCATCCTCATATTTCACAATAACAGTTTTGAGATCTTCAAATGAAATAGGTCCCCGAATATGGTGCAGCAGGAGGCGCATGTGAAATGCTTCTCTGTTGTGAGGATGCACAGTGTACACTCTTCCCAAGGCATTGTCTGTCACATATCCCGGGAAGTCTGCAAGAGGTATACCTTTTTTCGGATTTGCCAGACCTTTTGACTGGCATCCCAGCGAAAATGTCTAGGCACTTCAGAATACATCAATGTTTTTGCAAGAGGATCTGTTTTGCAGAGATCAAAAAACGCTGTTAATGTAGTCTTTGTTGGAGTGTCTGTCAAATGTGCTGTTGGCTGTCCTGGTTTATAGTATACTCCTTGGCCTCCTTCAAGATGTACTGCCAAGTGAACAACTGTTGGATACCTTTGATGGATGGGAAAGTTAAGCAGGCGCCACACTGCCTCACTGCTACTAATGTATCGTCCTTGTTGATAATTAATTGGTAACCCCATCAAGCCTGTTCGGCATTTCATTTGCAACAGTAAACATGGCTGCATCACTTCCCTTGGTAACATAATTGCAAATCTACTTGATGCTTGTGTTTCTATGACGTACATAGGTCATTCCATCCTGTGCATATTCATGCATGTAACGGGGCCCTCCACTGAAGGATGAAGGCAGCACCACTAATTTGCCAAGATTTTCAGAAGTCACATTGTTGTCATTCCTTACTGCCTCTAATAGTACACCATAGTCCTCAGCTCTAAGTTTTGTTTTGGTTGAGTCTGATGAAACGCAATCTCTCATTCTCAACCTTAGCATACATATCCACTATGTATTGCTGGAAAAGGCGCGGGCATCTGAGGAGTGTATTAAATTCGTTGACTCTTTGCATCATGCGATATGCATAGTAGTCATTGCTTGTGGCCTTGTTTACATCTTTTATGTTCAAATCATAGCCATCTTCTCCTCTAACAAATAGCAGAGGATACTGAAGTGGATCATATGACCTGTGAGTGTCTTGAATCCTTTGAAGTGGCATTTGTGAGCAACTTCTTGAATGCAGCACAATGTCTCTACGATCACCTAGCTCTCCAGCAATCATGATGCCACTTCACTAACAGATGGTGCATTGAATCTGCCTTTGTGTTCCTTTAATGGTGCTTTGCCGGAAATTTTGATTTTGTAGTCCACTTGAGTGTTATCCATAATCTCAGCAGCCATTTTAAATGACCTCACATAGCTGTTATGCTGATGCAGCATTCTTTGCAGTTTGAGGACAATGTTTCTGTCAACAGGACTGTCAAGCAAATCCAGTCGTCTTTGCACTTGCTCATCTTCTCCCAAGAAGTAAATCTGGAGATATTTGCTGTCTACAGCATTGACTGGATGAAGAGGTCCAGCATGGTGGTACACTTGGCCTTGGACCTTGAATGTTGGTGTCCACCCGTTATTCACGACAACATTAGACTTGAAGGAAGTCACGGCAAACATATTATTGAATAGTCTAATAAGTTTCACAAAGTCCTTTGATTGTGCAGTTTCACCATTCAACAGAATGCACAATGGTTCTGGTGGCTTTAGAATTGGGGGCAGTTTGACTTTACCACTGGAACAACACATGCCTGGAGTTTCTTTGCTCAGCTGTTTCAGCTGCTCTAGGAACTCTGTGGCGGACCTGATCTGCCTGGATTTTATATATTTTTTTTTCGTATGTTATCATTGCGGGAGAGTACTCAACAACTTCCCAAAGTTTCATGCTCCTATTTACACGGGAAGTTGGATATTTAATGATTAGTCTGTTTTATATAGCTCATATTAGGAAAATACCTACATTTTGGCCCAAGGCCCCCTAGTGAGTAATAATTTTATATATTTTTTTCGCATGTTACCATCGCGCGAGGGTACTCAAAATCTTCCAAAAGTTTCATTCTTCTACTTACATGGTAATTTGGAGAATTATTGATGAGTCAGTTTGATATATGAAAAAAAACTACATTCAGGCCTCTGACCACCCAGTGAGTGATAATTTTTATTAATGTATAATGATTTATATAGCTCATTTAAGAAAAAACTACGTTTGGGCTCCCGCCCACCCCCCTACCCAGTTAGTGATAACTTTATACTTTTTTCGACTGTTACCATTGCGGGAGGGTACTCAACGACTTTCCAAATTTTCATGCTTCTACCTACTCGGGAATATGAGGAATTGGTGTTGATTCAGTTTTATATAGCCCATATAAGGAAAAACCGGTTTTGGGGCACCCGGCCACCCATGAGTGGAAATGTTTACATTATTTTTCACCAATTATCGTCATAATAGTGTATTTGGCAAGTTCCCAAAAGTTTCATGCTTCTACCCTCACGGGAGGTTGGAGAATTAGTTTTGAGTCAGTTTTAAATATACGGAAAAAAATACATTTTGACCCCGCCCCCAGTAAGTGATAATTTATATAATTCATTTTTCTGTTGTATGGGGTTTATTTGTTTTAAAGAAACATTTCGAAACGCAATGTTTGAGCTTAAAATGTGCCCTGCTGGTTTCGTTTAAGTTATGCAAAAAGTATAAACACAGTTGCTTAGCTACAGTGTTTATGCCACCCAGGGATGGACGATATTATTGACTCCTACCCTCGCCGATAAAAGGAAAAAGCTTGATCGGACGACTGGATAAAATACATATAGAATATACAAAAAAGAAACAGTGTAAAGTAAAAAAATATGTAATTTGCAAACAAATTTTATAAAAATATATACGTAATCTTGTTAGAGGCGCAACATTAACAGACATAAAAATAAACCATTTCATAACATTTAGTTCACAACAAAAAACACACACACTCACTGATTCACACATGTGCACACAAATACTTAAACGCATACCCACAGCGGTATATTAACAATTAAAAATATAAATTAAAATAATCACTGCTCTTTTCACTTTGTTTCCTATTTACAAATTAATATGAACTCAAACTATGACGTCACATCACATTATTTTATGGCAATAAACGCCATCTTGTTAATCTCGACACCAAAATGTTTAATATTTTACGTCTTAATTTTCAATAATTTTTATTTTATATAGCTCATATAGGGAAAAACTACATTTTGGGCCCCCAGCCCCCAGTATCTTATATATATGGAACGAAACCTGTTTAATAACCTTTCCGGTATAATTTTGTGTACGTGTACCAAATTTCACGTTATTTGGTTGTCTGGATCTTGAGTTATAAGGGAACAGACAGACGACGGACAGACAACAAATGCGTCTTATATATATAGAGATATATATATATATATATATATTAGGGATGTGGAAGTTAACGATTAATTTCTCGATTAATCGTTAAAAAATTAACTATGACAACTGTTGACAATTAACTATTCTACTATTAAAGTCATTTTAATATCTTATAGTTCTTTTAAGTAGGGATGTACTGGATTTCGGCACCAGCTCCGGGACAGGGCCAGCCTAAGTGAATTTGAGGCCCTAGGTGAAGTGAATTTGGTAACCCTAATTGTTTTAGAACAATAAAAATAATAAATATGGAAAGATTCGTATGCGAAGCCCCCAATAATGTTGAGACTTATCGGAGGCCTTTGGCGGCTGCCTAGTTTGCCTATGCCTAAATCCGGCCCTGTCTGGAAAATCAATAATCCGGCTATTTTAACAAATTCGGTTTCGGCTCCAGCAGGATTTCACTTCATAAACCAGGCAGGCCGTTAGAGTCCTAATTTATATATAATCATAATGGCTCCGAAAAATCCGGAATCAGGCCATTTTAACAAATCTGATTCCGGATCCGGCCGGATTTAAAATTTTGATACCGGTACATACCTACTTTTAAGTGGACATTTTATATTTTAATACAGTTTAATATTGAAGTGTATTTTAAGTATTAAATCAAATATTTTATTTAGGTGTTAATTAAAAAATAATTCGAAAGTGTGACATACTTTAGGGGGGGCGGGCGAGAGATATGTGACACTTTGTGACAGTGGGGTAAAAAATGGTACAAAATATCGTGACGTATTTTATGGACGGCCCCTTACCACTTATGCTCTACCGAAAGTTCCTTAAACCTAATATGTATTTAATTAAAACACTATATACTAAATCCCATCAAACTAGATATAAGTGTGACTAAATGTATGTACCTCCGATTTAATGATACACCGTAATAAATAAACAATGCACGGGAATGAACTCTGATTAATTGAAATACCAAATTGCAAGCAGTGGGAGCTAGTAATTAGTCATATATGGGGTTCTCATTTATTACAACACGGCCAACGGACTATGAGTAAGATCCAATCAGAAAGTAATTGAATTCCACGTCATCTGAAGGTCATAAATACTATAACAGAATAGAATTCCGTCCTTTTCCTGCCAAGATCTCACTGAAGTTGATCACCGACATAGTGACTACATACTCAATTTAACGGACTTGGTACTTCATTATTGAATCGGAAAGACCAACTTTTCCAAACCAGCACCGACTGGTTCCTGGTGCCCGGTAAATACAGCGATCTGCTTGAGCCACTACACAGGTGTTCAGAATCCTGATCCGGCCACACACCAGGAGGAACTGTTGTACATGAAGACCAGGCTTAGACAGATCGTCCTTGACTGCATATGACCTGCTCTTCAAACATCAAACTACTGCTAGTTGAATATATATTAATATTCTACTGAAGCCAATCAGTCGCACAATTGTACTGATTGAAGCCAATTCGACACCATATACAATTGTGCGAATTGAAGCCGGCCATAAGTATCCTATACTTTGCCGATGCCAATATGACATACGATGTCGATTGAAGTCGTCTAATCATAGGCGAAGTTTTATTCCCTTATTAGGAAGATAATGTGTTAGTCAACAGAAACAGCAGAAATCGTCAAACCCAGCGGACTCCACAGGGAACAGTATTAAAACCAGCTGAACCCTGTAAACAACACTCGATCAATCATCCCTGTGAACCAACACTGCAAACAACCCTGGGAATATGGTTCACTAACGATCAGCAATACAGTGTAACAACCAGCAGGAGGGAATTGTGCTATTCATCAACGGGACTCCTTGGACTCTAATAACAATATAAGTATATGTATATATATATATGATGAACATTAAGCTGGGGTAAAGCATGATTATGATAACGCTATGATAAAAGGGACTATTGCTAGATTATATTAAACTATTGCTAGATTAGTTATAGTAGAAGGGTTTATAGTTGGATTATTCTGGATCATGAGTAATTTGTTTATAATAATTCATTATCAAATTGGATCTGTAAATGTAATTAAATTTCATTAATTTAATTTACAATACTTTGTTTGTTATATGTTTGCTGTGTGGAGGTAGTTAAATGTATCCTTGTGAATAAGGATTGATCAGTGTGATCACTTATAATACAACTCTAGACCACTAAGCCATTTAAAATATACATTAAACATCTTTATCACCACAATAAGAATAAATAAACCCAAGATTGACCTCAAATCCAAACTGAGCGTTCTTAGGCTTTCGATGGTCTTAAGCATAGAGCGTAGAAGTAGGCCATCAAAATTTCAACAATTTTAGTAATAGCTATTAGACCTTGATCGATAAAGACGTTGAACACATTACAATGATTTATTTCGTAATATATTAAATCGGGAAAGTTAAACGACAAAGAACGGGATCTCATAAGCCAACGGAATTATACTTATCGGGGTTTAAATGGGATCCACAACTCAGCCGTACACAGGGGGGAGGTTTCGTACGTTCGAACGAACACCCTTCTGCAAATTTGTGCCTTTTGTTGCAGCAAATAGATTTTATTAGTAAGACAACTACCGAAAATCAATAAACGCAAATAAATGCATCGAAAGATCCAGTCAGACAAGACTTAGTGGGTTAGCCTACTTGCCCTCACCGAGTGACTTATCTTATCTAAAAAAACACGCTTTAAACCTAGTGATCCCGCATTCGTGCGCAATTCCCGATGTGCTTAATCTGCTTGACAAATTAAAACAAAAAATGCAATTTTTTTTTACAAAAGCCCAAAGAATGAAGCATTGTTGAAAAACGTCATAGAAACAAGTCTTCCATTTGACAGTGCTAAACAGAAGGCACTTCTAGATTTGTGCAAAACAAGATGGTCTCAGCGCAACGAAGCATACACACACTTCTATCAATCGTATCATTACGGTGTTCAGACTCTTGAGATAATGTCACTGCCACATGGAAAACTCAACGACCAAGGATTGGATTCAAGTTTGACTACAAATAGTGATTGGAAAACGGACAGTAAGTCTCAAGCAACGTCACATTTATCATTCCTTGTGTGACTTCACATTTATTGTGACGTTTGTTGTAACATACAAACTGTTATCTTGGCTGGAAGGAATAACAGTCCAACTTCAGAAAGAAGCGATTGACATCATTTAGGCTATGCCACTTATCGTAAACGTCAAGCAAGAATTTACAGAGATTTGAACAAATGTAGATTCTTATTTTCAAAACACGTATGATCATATCGTTATCATGGCGCAGTCTGTAGGAGTTGAAGTTTTAAAACCAATGCTTCAAATGCTAAGCGGCAAATCTACCGAAGCAATGTGAGCTAAGAAACGCAAATGAAAAACTAACTGCGGTACTCAATTAAACCATTTCTGGAGCACATCATTGCTGAACTAGATATTCAGTTCTCTGGCTTAAACAGCACATTCTTACAACTCTTGTGGCTCTTGTGCCAAGTGCTGTCAGAAATTTTAAGTATGCATACATGAAAAACATTGTGGATTTATATAAGCACGATCTGCCTTCACCAGAGGTGCTACCCAATGATTTCAGCGGTTTGAAATTGAGGTTCAGCCAATGGAAAGAGTGACCGCTTAAAAAAAATTGCACGGAAGCTATACAACATTGAAAATAATCGATGTATCCGACTATTTATTGCTTACTATCACCTAGGCTATCGTGGCCTCCTTTTTCGTCGCGGAATCATCCCTCATAGCTTTAAGTGAAGAGAGAAGGGTCAGGAGAAAGGGGAGGGGGGCAGTGGAGCAGGAGTACACGCCATCGTCTCATGAAGACGGACGTTTGCCATACCATACCATACCATACTGAAAACGCGTGTGTGATTCCTGTGACTTCCTGCACGTGTAAGCGAAGTTTCAGTGCACTCCGACGTTTGCACAATTACATGAGATGTTCATTGGGACAGGAAAGACTTACCGAGCTTGCATTGATGCATATTCACTACGCTTTTAATAACAACGAGGACAGTGTTTTACAGATATATGCTAATAAAAACCAAAGATGGATTTACATCGAAGATGTTCTAAAATAAACTTCATAGCATTGTGGTCTTCCACCTTTTTCAGTTCCGTACCATAATGTTTGTAATTCAAATACTTCAACGCTTACGCCTGCAGATTTCATTAATAAACAAAAATGAATGATCTAGTACTTCATTTTTAATAAAATACTATTTTAGAAACTTTTATTTACATTTTTAATTATTTAATGCATGAAAACCTACTTTTTATCACTGTAAGCCGTAAGCACTGAAAAAGACGAGAAGCTTAATCAACGCAACACCCTCAATAATTCATATGCACAGAATTATTTATTAAACATTCTCATCCAAATTTGAGGTCATATCACCATATATTGCAGTTATCTGAACATGAAATGCCTTCGTTCAAGTTTGCGAATCCCTCTGAAAAAGTCAAGGCACGGCCTTGCACAATACAAACCTGGTTAAGCTGGGTATATCAGCTTGTATTTCTTAAACTTATACAGGAAAATACATGGAAAAGGAAAATAAAATCATTTAAGATTGGGGCCTTAAATGATGGTCTAGGTATGATGAAAGCTATCAACTCGATTTGTTCTAAGGCCTTTATTCAACGCCATGTTCAGCTGTTTTGCTTTGTTGTTTTTACATCTACGAAATGAACGGAGATGTTGTGAATCACAATGATGTGAAATGGCTAAGTCTAGGGACAGAACTTCAGCGCACCTGCACACTTAAGAAAATAAATTAAGCATTTCATGGATTTTGCTTATTAATCGAATTTACATGTTTACTTGATATAAAAATACATCTAAACATTTTTATCGCGATTTTCCCGATGCAAAGGTAAGCCAGTTGTATTCGCACATCAAAGCTATTTAGTAACAAGCTGCAACTTTTTCAAACGGAACGGTCTCAAATGTAGCCCGATACGACTCATTTCCTCTCACTACAGGAAATCACGAAATGTTTTCAAGAACATAACTTCAATAATCAATGGCAGAGATAAGTTGCAGTACCATGTCTATGGCTGATGAATTTCAAAAACGCTTTCAGGAATTTGGAACAAGTGAAAGGAAATGATGTTATTTTCTTCACATTTCACTAAGTACCCTTACGATGACAATCAACAACTGGAATGTCTATCTGAGGGTTGTATTAAGTTATCTTTGTGTTGTATTTCTAAATTAGAATTAATTGCTTTGTGTATGATTACTACTTTGCTCTTGGTTCTTCTATCCTCTAGTGTTTCAATTTTGTTTATTATCTTAATCCGCCCAAGCACATCTTCACTTCATAAAATATTACCCTTTTTCAAAACGCTTTTTAAGTTTTGCTATAAATTATAAACTATTACAGGATGACAAGTCATCATATTATTATATATCAGTTGTGTTGTGGGAGGTAAGTGCAATTTGTTAAACGATTTTTATTGCCCAATTTTTAAATGAGTTCCTTCCCCTTTTATTGTATTTCACTGTATTCGTTTAAGTTCCAATACTTAAGATATACCCAGTTTCAAATGATATTGTTTAAGAATAAAGACTTGTTTAGCCCACCCCCCCCATCCCCAGAGTGATTCATTTGCTTAATGGATTCCGTTCTTTGTCGTTAAAATTTCCTTTTATTCTTATCTTATCAATACAGACGCTCCTTCTATGCAGAAGATAGTTGCGTCCACAGACCATGACAGATGATCTGTTGGCAAGTGATGCAGCATTCACAGGCCACGGCTTTGTGGGTTCCACGCATTACCCAGCCGCCTAACTACATGTAGTGTTAGGTACCCATTCGGAGCGGGGTGACTCAGGGACGCCCTAGGCCCCGGGAACAAACCCCTGCCTTCACACGGATTCGAACCCGTGACCATCGGTACGACAGTCCAGTGCGCTGCCACTCGACCACCGCGTTACATTCATCGTTGGTTGGGATAAAATACCCAAAAATGATGCAGTTGCATAATTGGATATCAGTCGTGAAATAATCGCTTTCCCTTGTTTGCTACCATACGTTTAAAAAAAATACATATCCAATTGTAATCATGTTGCACAAGGGGATCGCCTTATAATTATATCTATATTCCGGAAGTAATCGCATACTTTAGTGCAGGGGTTCCTAACCAGTGGTGCATGCACCCCCAAGGGGTGCATGAGCAGGTTCCAGGGGGTGCATGAACCATTCAGAAAAAAAAATAAAAAAGATGAAGAAAAAAAAAGGAAAAAAGAAAAGAAGAAGAAGGAAAAAAAAGAAAGAAAAATTGATAATCTGAAAATGTAAACCATAAGCAAGGCATGCCGCGTTAAAGGGCGCCCATTATACAACCATATACTCGTTCACGCATCGTTCTGCGCATGTCAAAAATGGACGGAAAAAACTTTTTCGCAAAATGAACGGTTCGCTCTACGTGTTCCTCGGAATTTCGCGTTTTAAGTCACAGTTTTCTAAAAATAATATAAATTTGTCATCAAATACGTCAGATATATGTCTTCCGGTGACCCTCTAACTGTTTTGAGAGGATGTATACGTTGGGATTTTTTTCCCTTCACTTTTATTGCTCGGTACGCTGCAAAGGTCTTAAAAACGTTAATTGTAAGCCAATATTCGTCATTGAATTTCAATTTGAAACCTATAATCTTGAGGGGAGCATCTAATTACGGTCATTAAAAACATCAACTTCATCAGTTAAAAATTTGCCTGTGACTGGTACGACTTTCCAAATTGTCATCACCCACTCAAAATCGTTAATAAATAATAAAAAAAGAGAGAGAGAGAGAGATGTAACACAAAAGCCTCAGTGCTTCCTCTGTGGAAAAATCCTGTACAATGACAACATGAAGCCTGTTAGACTCCGAGAGCACTTGGAGAAAGTCCATCCATACAATTCAAAGGACTGTGTTGAGGTCTTCAAGCAGAAGAGAGCTCGCTTCTTGACCCCGCGTACCTTGCCTAAGCTTAGGTTTTATTTGTCACAGAAACCTGCACGTGAGGCATCATTCAAGGTTGCATATCTTATTGCAAAGAACAAGACGCCCCACACCATTGGAGAACTTTGGTGAAGCATGGTGCTCTGGAGATGGTGGAACTGATGTTTGGTCACCAGCAGAGAAAGCAGGTTGAGAAAGTTCCTTTGTCCAATGACACTATTCATTCCAGGATTAGTGACATGGCTGCAGACATTCTGTATGAAGTCTTGTGTGAGATGAGAAGCAGTCCTTTTCCATTTAGCATGCAGCTGGATGAATCCACTGATGTAGCACAATGCAGTGAGATTGTTGTATTTCTGAGATATCTCAGTGGATTGCTGAAGGAGGAATTTCTCTTTTGTAAGCCACTCCTAGCTACTACCAAAGCTGCTGATGTGCTGCAGCTAGTCAGGGCATTCTTCACTGAAAACCAGTTTGACTGGACTTCAAGAATTTCTTCAATTGGCACAGGTGGTGCTCCCACCATGCTCGGTAATAAGTCAGGATTTTCAGCACTGGTAAAGAAACAACTCTACCTCCAACCTTGAAGTCAGTTCTTTCTACTGCAGTCCAAGTTGTAAATTTTATCCGCTCACATGCCTTGAACTACTGCCACTTCAAGTCGTTCTGTCAGGAGGTGGTCTCTGAGCATGAAACTCTGCTCTACCACACTGAGGTGCGCTGGTTGTCCAGGGGACGGATACTTTCTCGGTTAGTAAAACTGAGAGTGGAGCTTGCCATTTTCTTGCGAGAAAAAGAGAGTGACCTTGCTGACAAGTTTGACTGTCCAAATTTCATTCATAACTTGGCATATCTGGCTGACATCTTCACCATCTTGAATGAGTTGAACACAAAGGACCTGCTGTGACTGTAATGGATGCTACTGAGAGATTGGCAGCCTTCCTAAACAAACTGCCACTATTCCAATGACGACTAGAAAAGTCCAACTTGACCAACTTTCCACTCTTGGATGAAGTTGTAATATCTGCTGCAGAAGGAAGCACCGAGGGATCACTGCCTGACAAAATAAAAGGGGAAATTTCAGAGCACCTTTCAACATTGCAAAAGTCCTTTGATGGGTATTTCTGTCAAGAAATTGCTAGGAAAGACCTTTGGACAACATTGATGACAGTGACTTTGCTAAAGATGACCTGATTGATTTGAGAACCAGAGAAGTTCTGAGGAGTGACTTCAGTTGCAATACCTTGATTGAATTTTGGTGCGTCGAGCTAGATTCCTACCCACAACTAGCCAAGAGGGCAGTTCTGACTCTACCTCCATTAGCCACTACCTATCTCTGTGAAGCAGGATTCTCCACACCTTTGACGATTAAAACCAAGGCAAGGAATAAGTTGACTGCAGAGGATGACATGAGAGTTGCTTTGTCGAAAACAGTCCCCAGATTTGAATCGCTGATTGATCATAAGAAGCAGCAGATCTCTCACTAAATTGCCCGTTGCCTATGGTCAAAACTGTTGTGTTCCTAAAATAAACATAGTTTATTATGCATTTTCTGAAAGTTTCACGAGGGGGTGCATGAACTTTTTTGGGCATCTGAAGGGGTGCATGGACCCCAAAAGGTTAGGAACCACTGCTTTAGTGAGTAAATGTCTCAACATATTTCTCTTGACATAATGGGATCTCTTTCTGTTTTGAAATCTGTTACAGTATCATTCCATTGCAAAATGGATCACATTTTGAGTCGAATACCTAGGCATTCTATAGAATGCCTGAATTTCACACTTTGCCTGTAACAGATATATCATCTTATGAGGCCTCTTTTATTACTGCTTACATAAATATGGCGTGAAATGTTAAACATGTTCCCCACCATTACGTCGTTTCAATTACAATTATTTATTAATCCACTAAATGGCCGTCCATAAATGACGTCAAGTGATTTTGGGGGCTTTTTCAACCAAAATGTCACAAACAATTAGACTCCTTCTTCAATATGACGTCACAAACTATAAACCCACCTCTTCCCACCATAAAAGTTGTATTTTGTATTTGAAAATGAACATGTTTAAAATCAAATGTTTGTCATTTAAGTATCTTTTTAGTGTAAGGCTGCACTCTAATATCGTAACACGCGTTTTACATAAACGTCATTAAAAAGTGTCAGTAATCAAATATTTAAGTGGAAATCTTATTTAAAGTTGCGCGTTTTTGACGTGACGTCACATTTTTTAAACACCCCCTCCCTCGTCACACATCATCACAGATGTTTGACTCCCCTCCCAACCCCAGGTGCAGGACGTCATTTATGGATGGCCCCTAAAAAGGGCGGCAAATTGGAGACCGCCCCGGGCCGCAAAAGTTCTAGCTACGCCACTGTATATACATTATTTATTTCAGTAAAAGCCGAACCGGTGATTGAAGGGGGGGGGGATTTCCTGAGGTTTCCATAACCAAAAATGAGGGGAGGGGGAATTAATGAGACTTAACATTGGTCCCATAAATATCTCTCTATATATATATAAATGTATGTATGTATGTATGTATGTATGTCCTTTATAGCTGAATAAAACCATTCATCCGATCGCCATGAAACTGTTGGAGACTTTTGAGTACGCTCCTGGGGTGGTTACTGGCAACTTTTTTTTCAAAATTTAACACTCATGGGGCGCGGGGGGCCCATAATATGATATTTTTCTTATATGAGCTATGTAAAAATTAGTATAAGTGTTAGCTATTTGGTAAATTGATGGATCTTAACCAAACTTTGTATATAAAAACTTGGTAGCCAATATTGAAATAATATATGGCGCTAATTTCCTAATGTCCATTTCTTAGGGGCTGGGGGCCCAAAATATATTTTTTCATAAACGTTTACGTTTTTTCCCCATTGAATTATTAAAGATCTAGAATCTAGATTAATATAGAGAAATATATCCGCTATGAAATTGATTGAAATTAACAAGTGTTTCGATCTTGACATCTTGCACTAATTGGGCCCTGGGGCCAATAAAATAAAGTTTTGCTTATATGAGCTATTTAAAAATTAGTTTATGTGATAGCTACTAAATTAATGAATGGATCTAAACCAAACTTTGTATATACAAACTTGGTAGCCCATATTAAAATAAAAAAGGGCACTGCAAGTCTAATGTCAAATAGTTCAGGGCTGGGGGCCCCAAATGTCTTTTTTTCGAATATGTTTGAGTTATTATTTGACATTCTATTTTTAACTATCTTGATAAATATATCCATGATGAAACTGAATTAAAATGAACAGCATGTTGACATTTACATCTTAAATCTTAGGGCCGAAGACCCCAATGTCTTTTTTAGGTATACTCTAAGATATTATTTCCAACTCAAATTTTAACAATTTAGTGAAATGTACCTATGATGAAACTGAATTTAAATGAACAGGTTTTCAAAATGTACATCTTGAACCAAATGGTCCCGGGGGCCCCTTAATGTATTTTTTTCTTATATTAGCTAAATAAAAATTTGTTGAATTGTTAGATAATGATAAAATAACTGGATTTTGACCAAACTTGGTATATAAAAACTTAAGAGCCTATATTAACTTACTATAGGGCACTGTACTCCTAATGCCCATTTCCTCGGGGCTGGGGTCCCTAAATGTGTTTTTACTAAACTTTTAGTATATTGTTTTCCCCATTCAATTTTACAAGATATTGAGGAATATAGATACATATATAAATATATTTGTAATGAAAATGAACAGATTTTCAAACGTCATATGTTAAACTGATGGGCCCGGTGACCCTTAAATTAATTTCTTTTTTAACTATATATGTATTCCTTTTTACTGAGATTCGATGCAACGCACGACGGGTCTGCTAGTATGTTATAAATTACGGTGACCTAGAGGAAAATGAAATCACAGGAGTTTCTAAAAATGTAAGATCTTGCCAAATCAAGGGGATAAGATTATATTACATTCAAAGTGTGCCAAATATTTGGGGTAAAACGAAAAAAACGTGTGCACTTAGAATAGCCTAAAACTTAAAGGAGACATTAAAAAAATAATTTTAAAATTAGTTATGTGTCGATGTGTCGATATGTGTCGAAATCTTGTAAAAAATGTGGAAAATCTTGTTTAAGGTCCCGGTCAAAAGAAATAGACATTAGGAGTTCTATGTACTCTTATATTTTTAATAGTGTATTACCCGTCAAAAATGACGGAAGTATTCAAAATAAATAAACATCAGATTTAAAAAAATAACGTAATACAGAACTTTCATTTATTTTTTTATTATTTTTTTGGATTATTTTATTATCATATTGAACAATTTTATGCGGAACGTTCGAAAAGTGTTATTTTTGGTGCAGCACTATAAAACAAAATCGATCGCAGCGCCACCTAACAAAATTACAAATTTCGCAGTGACACTTAACAGCATTATAATTACATACATACATAGAGACAACCGGAATTATGTATATTGATATATATATATATATATATATATATATATATATATATATATATATATATATATATATATATAAAGATAAATATGGTTATTGCTTGATATAATTAATAGTTTACGCTTTCAAAGGAATTTAATTTAAATTGTATTCTTATCACGAAACTATAACAGATTTTGCTAGTACTTTTGATATAATAGGTTTATTAAGGTTTAGTGCTTTCCGTTTTTAATAAATTGTTAAATTTTAAAAAACTAAATGATTTTTTTAAAATACACAAACAAATTGTGCAATGAAAACAATAAATTTGAGCTTTATTTTTAGACTGATACGACAGTAAACGTTTCGGCTAATGCCTTCATCAGTACAACATAAAATACATTCTTACAATACTTACATAAGTAATAATAATATTCTTAAAACATATTGTATTTTAAAATATTTATGTTAAATAAAAAGAAAGGAAAAACAAAAACAAACATGGACACAGGATATAGGAGAAAGGGGGAAGTATCCAAAGTTACAGTAAAAACCACAACGGGAACCAGATTCTGCAGTTAAGTAAAATTATGAATTTGGTTAATTCCATATGGAGCCAACGTACCAAATCTTTGTATGAGTCTATTTTCCATGTGGACTCTATCACGGTAATTGCTTGCATATAAAATACCAGTTACTGCAATATCTGATATGCCGTTATGGCCAACACTGTTAAAATGTTTAGACACAGGATTTTGAGCCTGTTTATTTATATTATACAGGTGTTCTGTAAACTGATCTCCAAGACGACGACCAGTCTCACCCACGTAAATTTTATTACACCTCTTGCAAAGAATTGCATAAATCACGTTGCGACTTGTGCAAGTGAATCCATCTTTTATTAAGAATTTTTCAAGAGGGAAAGAAATGTTGTTAATTTCCATCACATATTGACAAGTATTGCAACGGTTACGGTTGCAACCTTTTGTTCCAATATGTGCTTTCATTTTTGGAAGGTGACTTCTTACAAGAATATCTCTGAGGCTTCTATCTCTCCTGAAAGCAAAAAGAGGAGGTTTTTTGAAAACCTGCTGAGTTAGTGGGTCAGCCATAAGGATTGGTCGTTTTTTGAGAATCACCAGGCGGGCTTTAAAATTATGAGGATGAAAATTGATGTTAATATTTTATTTTCTTTTAATTTAATTTGTATATCCAAAATCTTTTGTTAATTTTTTGGATATACAAATTAAATTAAAATAAAATAAAATATTAACATCAATTTTTTACAAGTCTACAGACAGCCATAGTTTCCTTATGTATACATCGTCCCATCCTGAATCTTGTAAGAGCGCTATCCCATTTTCGCAACTATTGAGACTTAAAAGACTCTGCAGTGATGAAGCAGACATTTTGGAGAAAAGTAATGAAATGCTGGATTTTTTTCGAAGAAGGTCATACCCTGAAACAGTTTTAATATCCGCTGTCAATCGAATTAAAGGCATGACCAGACAGGATACATTTAAATCATCTGTTTCTGATCAATGCGATCGATCAAAATTTATTTTAACTTTTCATCCTCATAATTTTAAAGCCCGCCAGGTGATTCTCAAAAACCGACCAATCCTTATGGCTGACCCTCTAACTCAGCAGGTCTTCAAAAAACCTCCTCTTTTTGCTTTCCGGAGAGATAGCAGCCTCAGAGATATTCTTGTAAGAAGTCACCTTCCAACAATGAAAGCACATATTGGAACAAAAGGTTGCAACCGTAACCGTTGCAATACTTGTCCATATGTGATGGAAAGTAACAACATTTCTTTCCCTCTTGAAAAATTCTTAATAAAAGATGGATTCACTTGCACAAGTCGCAACGTGATTTATGCAATTCTTTGCAAGATGTGTAATAAAATTTACGTAGGTGAGACTGGTCGTCGTCTTGGAGATCGGTTTAGAGAACACCTGTATAATATAAATAAACAGGCTCAATGTCCTGTGTCTAAACATTTTAACAGTGTTGACCATAACGGCATATAAGATATTGCAGTAACTGGTATTTTATATGCAAGCAATACCTATGATAGAGTCCACATGGAAAATAGACTCATAAAAAGATTTGGTAAGTTGGCTCCATATGGAATTAACCAAATTCATAATTTTACTTAACTGCAGAATATTTTTCCCGTTGTGGTTTTTTACTGTAACTTTGTATACTTCCCCCTTTTTCCTATATCCTGTGTCCATGTTTGTTTTTGTTTTTCCTTTCTTTTTATTTAACATAAATATTTTAAAATACAATATGTTTTAAGAATATTATTATTACTTATGTAAGTATTTTAAGAATGTATTTTATGTTGTACTGATGAAGGCATTAGCCGAAACGTTTACTGTCGTATCAGTCTAAAAATAAAGCTCAAATTTATTGTTTTCATTGCACAATTTGTTTGTGTATTTTGTATTTTATTTAAAGCTTTATTGCAGGCCCATTCTATATAATGATTTTTTAGAAAGTTTTGAAATCTAAATCGATATATGTTAAATTTGTGAAAGTTTAAAAAAAACATTGAAGCTCTTACTTTTTAACTATTTCTAATTTTTTGAGCAAATAGTTATGCAATTTTTTTTTCATTGATAAATGAGCCTTCATATAGTTTTAATTACAAATCGGCGCTGAAAATTTACTATATTACACATGCGTATAATTAGGGGACGAAGTGGTCGAGTGGCAGTGCGCTCGACTGGCGTATCGATGGTAACGGGTTCGAATCCATGTGAAGGCAAGGAATTGTTCACGGGGCCTAGGGTGTCCCTGAGTCACCCAGCTCCGAATGGGTACCTAACAATAGTTAGGCTGCTGGGTAATGCGTGGAACCCACACAGCCCTGGCCTGTGAACGCTGCATCACTTGCCAACAGATCATCTGTCATGGTATGTGGACGCAATTATCTTCTGCAAAGAAGGAGCGTCTGTATAGGTAAGAAGATCAAAAGTAGATGTGTCAGTACTTTAAATTGTGTCTATGCGAGGTTTTGGATTACAGAATTCGCCGACGTGTAAAATCTTCCAGTCTCAGATAAGTCCATGCAGGTCTCCGTGTGCGTGCGTTTATTTTGGATCCATTATGAAAATCTTTTTACATGTAATTCTTTTAAAAATTGTTTTTTTAAACTCATTTTTAGGTGGACGCTTTAATTCTACCTAAAATTAAAGTGGTTTTAAAAGACGAAAAATATATTATAATACATTTATATAATATATATAAATAAATTTTAACATACATTTCAATTGGAAAAATATAGTATTGCTAATTGCTAATAATTTTATTTAAAACCAAATGTGAATATGTTGCATACACATTTTTTTATGTAACACAATTTTCATATAAAATCGAATCAAAGAGTTTTTAAAATGTATTGCAATAATGTTCTTACAAGCTGATTAATCAGGTTCTCTTCTCTACAATATTTTTTTTTATAAATCTCCAATGTATCTTATCTTATCTGTTTATAGACGCTCCTTCTATACAGAAGATTATTGCGTCCTACGCTTATCTATGGTTTGTGTTTAGTCCTGCATTTTTATTAGAGATTTAAATGTTGATAAAGTGTTGGTTTTCCTGGATTCTTCAGGCAACCCATTACACGCCCGAATTCCGGACGGGAAGAAGGAAAACTTGTATGTGTTTGTTCTTGCATACGGAATAAGAAAGGTGTTTTTATCCTTATGTCTATCTGAGGGTTGTATTAAGTTATCTTTGTGTTGTATTTCTAAATTAGAATTAATTGCTTTATGTATGATTACTACTTTGCTCTTGGTTCTTCTATCCTCTAGTGTTTCAAGGTTTAATGATTTAACTAATGGTGTCATTCTTGTCAGTTTCGAATATTCTCCAGTAATGAATCTGGCAGCTCATTTTTGAATTTGTTCTAGTTTATCAATGTTTTCTTTGGTGGATGGGTCCCATACAGAAGATGCATATTCTAGTACAGGTCTCACCAAAGTGAGGTAGCATTTTAGTTTTATATCTCTATTACATTTTTTAAAGTTCCTTTTTATAAAGCCTATGGTTTTGTTTGATTTTTTAATAACTTCATTGACATGGGGATTCCATGATAGTTTCTCATTTATTAAGACTCCTAAGTATTTTGCATCTTTAGTTTGGGTCAGTTCTTTTCCATGAATGTAATATTTTGAATTTATTTGTTTCTTTTTCTTTGTTACTCTTAACAGTTGACACTTTTCTGTATGCGTAATTTATCCTAAATTAGATGGTTTAAACAATGTGTATGATAAAGCAACATTTGCTATCAATGATATGACTACATTTCTTACCAAATACTTTTATATGTATTTCATACTGCAATAATGAATAATATATATATAATTATAATAGACAACTAAATTTATTAATTTAACCTTTAAGAATACGGTGGCCCAGATTTTTAGCGTGATCAGCAGGTGATCCCGAATTTTCAAGGTGACCATGAGGCTACCCAACCGTCATGTGTATCGAATAGACGGTTAAAAGTAAACGAACAATGTTAAAACACTATTCAGAATATTGATCAAATGCACCAACCCATAAAAAAGACAATCCCGAAGTTAAATAAAATTGTCTTTAGAAATGCAAAAATACATTTATTTATTTTTCAGGAAAATCCGTCACGCCAACGGAACAGACCATGAAAGTAGTTTTATTTGAATGGCGTGTCTTAACAAGAAAATTACCGGCATTTATAGCTTGTTAAAAAATTAGAGTAATTATTTATGAGAGGAATCTAGTAACACAAAGTTCATAATTAAGCAATATGAAATAAAAGAATAATTTTATTTTGCATAATTGGGTTATGTTAACTAGATTTGTTTTTAATTATTTATTTAAAAGCAAACAAATATAAGTTAAACAATAAGTTTATTTTATCATGTATCATTTTCTCTTTAAGATATAAAATACTAGGTTTTTTTTGTTGTTTTTTAAATAACAATTTCTTTTTGTTAAAAAAACCCCCTGATTAGTCCGATCTATAATATTTCACATTGTTATGTATTTATCACATATACTACCATGCAAATTAATACATAAAACCACTTTATTTCTTATATTGAAAGTCATACATTTTCAGTTTCATTAAAAGTATTATAAAATAACTGATAGACGTAAGCAGTGGCCAAAACAAACATGAGGAAATATTGAAATATGAAGTTGTAACTAGATATTTATTTCTTTTGAAATTATGTCGATTCGAGCTATGACTTCAATAACAAACTCATTTACTTTAAATAATGATTTAAAGAAGTTTTATATATATATATATTTATATATATATATATATATATATATATATATATATATATATATATATATATATATATATATATATATATATATATTTACAACTGTCAAAATCTAGATCGCATACATTTTTCTCAAATTTTTATTTCATTTAATGTATACTAAGCATTAACATGTCCTAGCATGAATGGAATGTAAAATTTACATTGGAGTTTTTAATTATTATTGAAAAAAAAATTCTTTCATAAAAAAACAAATGTATTAGATTTTTTTTTCAATTCATCTTTTTTTATAGATATTTTTTTTTGAGTTACACCTGAGGAAATGTGTTGTAATAGTATAAAACAGTTAGGTATTTGTGAGAGCGTGTTCTTTTACAGACAATTTAATAAAAAATGAATAAATAAAACAAACCCGTAAAAACAAAGTTTTTCAATATAAATCCCTTATATTTGAGAAATAACTAGAAGTATTGATTATGTTGAAACGCGACAAACATTTGAAGACTGACACCGAATGATATCCCCTGGCTTTAAAACCGGGGGAAGGGATGGGAGGGGGTGTCGACATCGACGGGTCGCGTTAACGCATGAAATCAAATGGCACGTGAAAGAAAAACAGTAAGAAACAGTGAATTTGAATTACATTAATTATATTGATATAAACTAAAAATGCATTAATTTAATTACCGTAAGTTTGATCGATCTGAAATTTTTATACGATGCATTGTTTGGTAACACAAGTCTATTTTTCGAATTTCAGCTCGATGGTTTCACGGAAAGTGGGTCATTTTTACTCTTATTTTTACCGCCCGCCTAAAACAGAGAGAGAGATGGCGGTGACGTTAATATAAGGGATTTAAAAAGTAAGCATTTTTTTAATATAAACGCAACTAATAAATACTTTTTAAAACAAATAAGATTTTTTTTTAAATGTATACAAATCATATAAAAAAGATGCATTATATCCCACCCGCGGCGTAAAATACGACGCAGATCAGGTAATGAGTATTTATATCATAATAATATTTAACCTCATATTAATATAATAAAAAATGTCTACAGAGCAGAAGAGAAATGGTTTCCAGTGGACACTACGGAAACAACTTGATGATCTGGATTTTGCGGATGATCTGTCATTAATATCGCACTCATAGAAACAAATGCAGGAGAAAACCAACTATGTAGCACAATTCTCTGATTGCCTTGGCATGAACATTCATAAAAGAAAAAGCAAAGTCCTTAAAATAAATACATCAAGCAACAATCCAATAACACTGGAAGGAAAAAATCTCGAGGAGGTGGATAGCTTCACATACCTTGGAAGCATCATTGACACACAAGGAGTGACTGAAGCCGATGTAAGAATGAGAATTGGCAAAGCCAGAACAGCATTTAAACAGCTAAAAAGGTTTGGAACGGTAATAACTTGACTCCATACCAAGTGTAGGATGTTTAACACCACTATAAAGCCTGTCTTGTTGTATGGAGCAAAAACATGGCGAATAAAAGCAGCCATTTTAAAAAAAGCTTGAAGCTTTTATAAACACATGTCTCCGAACAATTATCCGAATCCGCTGGCCAAATGTCATCACCAACGCAGACCTCTGGCAACGCACACAACAAGAGCCAGTGGATGAGCTAATACGCCAGCGCAGATGGAGATGGATTGACCACACTCTCAGAAAACCTACATTCAGCATTGTGAGACAAGCCCTCACACGGAACCCCCAAGGCAAGAGAAAAAGAGGTCGTCCCAAAATGACCCGGAAAAGGGAACTGGAGGCAGACACCAAACTGAGCGGGCACAGCTGGGGGCAGATAGAAAGATTGGCGCAGAACGGGGACAAAGGTCGATGATGATGATTAATATTTAGATTTTAATGTTAAATTTTAATATTATTCGCACATTCATCTTTTTTTTTCAGTTTATCTCTTTGAACTGATTTATTCTCATTTTTAACATATATTAAAACATCAGTAACTTATTCATTTGACATTAAAAAATTTTTGAATTAATTTATTATATTTAAATAGACAACTTTTTGAGTGCAAGGAAACATTTGATGTAACAGAATTCTTTGAATAAAAGAGGAAATAAACCTGGTTTATCCAGAACAAAATCGAGTCCCCTGCTGTTACTTTCAACAATTTTTTAAAAATATTTTTTAACCACTTTTTTATTGCCTAATGTTATTTGTGTCATTAAGTCCTAAGATATTGATTTCTTATAAATATTGGACCAAAGTAAAACAAGTCAGTTCACCGATTATTTAACCTTCACACATTCTAGATAACATATGCTATTTATTAAAGATTTTTTTCCCTTCAAAATTGCAATCTCTGCACTAACACGTTTTAGCACGATTTTAACTACTTTTATTTTGCTGGTTAAATTTGAAAGCATTTTACATTTTAATTCAAGTCTCTACGACATTAACATATATTTCTATCATTAAAACAAAATATATTTTGAAATGGGCCATGAATTTTTTTTCATTTAGCTTTCCTGACGTCACAGTTTTTTTTTAACATGTGCTTTGATAATAGTGAGAATAAATCTATTGAGATTTTCTCGAAGAAAAATCAATAACTTAAAAGTCCATTTAGCATTTTATTTACTTAAGACTTAAGATTTAATTCATATTTTTTTCCTTTAAATTTTAAGTTTTATTTTTTTTAGTTAATTCCATTACGTTGGAGAAAATAAACTTGTACCAAGTCCTCTTTAACAAAATTTAATGTGCTGAGTCAACCTAAACGTGACAAAACGTGTTGTAACAATCTAAAAGCTTTAACACTATTGGCATACTTAATTTTGTCAATTTTACAGTTTTGACCTTGCATACTATTTAAAAAGCATATATCATAATTTATTTCCCGGTTTTCAAGTGCTGACAACTTTTAATTTTCAAACATTTACCATACATCATATAGGTTTTCCAATGGCCTTTGAAATAACCAATTTCATGAAGTAATGCATTGTGCCACTAATATATTTATTTTTTTGATGAGCTTTTTATAATTTCTTACAAATACAGCAAATTTATTTACCATGGAAAAAAGTACAAACACTTATAATTAGCAACAATAATATGAATTTAAATTTACAAAGTAATGGGTTCAATTGTTTATTTTTGAGTTATAATAAATATTTCACTTACAATTAATTGCTTAAACAGATATTTCTTTGAGTATTTTACTTTTATAGAACCTTTTAAAAAAAAATACTTTTTGACACTAATAAAAAAAAGCAAATAAAAAATTAATTGTTCAGAAAATCATACGATTGAAATCAAATATAGTTTAATGCTTGGACGATGGGACATTTTTATGGGCATTGTTATTGTTCTGTTCATTTCTTTCACACAAACATTGAAATTTCAATATAGTTAAGCCTTTTCATTAAAATACTAGTGCCATTAAACGTAAATCATGTATAAATAGAGGTAAAAAAAGATATTCTAAAAAGAAGAAAATAATTTAAAACTTATACCTTCAAATACTTTCATTTCATATGACTAAAAACGTGGGGCGGATGTTTGGTATAAAAATTAGAGAGATCCATAAGTGAGAGAATGAGTGAACTGCATATGTAAAAGCTCATAAGTGCCCGTCCCAGGTTTTTAGTAATATTTAATCAAAGTACTTGAACTTATAAGTTTTAAATTATTTTCTTCTGTTAAGTACACTTATAAAAATGTGTTTTTTAAAACCTTTTTTACCTCTATTTATTTTATTTTTTTTAGTCCACTTACGAAAACGTGTTTGTTAACAATCATTTTTTACATCTATTTATTAATTTCAACCAAACACCGCATAAGCGCCCGCTCAACCTTTTAATACCACGGTGATGTGGTCGCGGGGTGAAATCATGGATGTCCACAAAAGCAGACGGATACATATGCTATATAGAGAGAAACTAAAAAATTCATTAATTTAATCACGGTACATTCGATCGATCTGAAATTTTAATACAATGCATTTTCAGCCAAGATCTTTATGTGGTACAATTTGATATCTCTAGAACCATCAGGAGTGGTTTAATTTTACGTAGGAAAATTTGAAATTTTGCGGACTGACAGACAGGAACAAAAACAATGCAGACAGACAGGAACGAAATCAAGTTAATAAAAACGGGGTAAAAAGTGCAAACTACTTCTTTTGACAATGTACGTAACATAAATGATTTTTTTATATATGTATCATAAAGAAAATATTTAAAATATTAAGCAACACTTATATATATGTATTGGCTACAATTCTGCCTTGGTGCTGGTCCTATATGATAACGTTTAAAATTAAAGTAGCACATAGTTCCTTAGAATTGCAGACAAACTGAACTTCTTCAGTTTTCATCGAGGGTCATGCAAATGCAGTAAACCATGATGAGATGACATTTCTTTTTCTAAAATTTAATTATTTGTAATTTAAAAAAAAACAACATCTAACAAAAATGTTTATTTACAAATAAAACCATTTAAAATGTTTGGTTTTAAATTTTTTTTTGTTGTTGATTTAAAAACATTGAACTGCATGATTAAAATTTGCTTATTCGTTATGATGATGTTCTTTATCAATGCAAGGAAACAGATTATATAATAAAATTGGGAGTACTATTAATTGCCGAAAATAATTTAAAAGATCTTCACACACAAAGCGCTTGCAAACCACTTATTCTGTTTTATAGAAATTCAATATTATGATTATATAATATTTCCATAATTATTTATTGTGACAAAATATTAAGAATACGTAGTTCTATAAATTGTTTCATTGAGTTATAAAAGGCACTTAAAAAGAACTTCTTTTTTAATTTAAATAAGTACGTAGTTTCAATTCAAAACATTAATGTGTGTTTTATTTCGTTGCACGTTCTCTATAGCCAATTTATTATTATTTAAAAAAGTGTCTCATATGTCAATGAAGCAATTGATCAATTTTCAAGAAATTGTCATGTCGTGTCG
Source organism: Ampullaceana balthica (assembly GCA_944989445.1). Classification (NCBI taxonomy): domain Eukaryota; kingdom Metazoa; phylum Mollusca; class Gastropoda; family Lymnaeidae; genus Ampullaceana; species Ampullaceana balthica. The sequence continues at coordinate 314,820 of CALYLW010000640.1, read as the reverse complement.
TGTCTTCAACAGATCATGAAGCCAGCATTCACAAAATCGACTAGCCTTAACTTGACAAGAAATGTCTTGTCTGTTACAAGATTTAGGCTTTAGTTCTCAATGAGTTCCCCGGGCTAAAATCTTATCTGATCTTATTTTATCTGTTTACAGACGCTCCTTCTATACAGAAAATTATTGGGTCCTATGCTTATCTATGGTTTGTGTTTAGTCCTCCATTCTTATTAGAATTTAAATCTTGATAAAATGTTGGTTTTCCTGGTATCCTCAGTCAACCCATTCCTTAGCCCGAATTCTGGACGGGACGAATAAAAATTTGTATGTGTTTCTTCTTCATTACGGAATAAGAAAGGTGTTTTTATCCTTATGTCTATCTGAGGGTTGTATTAAGTTATCTTTGTGTTGTATTCCTAAATTAGAATTAATTGCTTAATGTATGATTACTAATTTACTCTTGGTTCTTCAAACCTCTAGTGTTTCAATGGTTAATAATTTTACTAATGGTGTTATTCTTGTCAGTTTTGAATATTCTCCAGTAATGAATTTTGTAGCTCTTTTTTGAATTTGTTATAGTTTATCAATGTTTTCTTTGGTGGATGAGTCCTAAACCGAATATGCATATTCTAATACAGGTCTCACCAAAGGGAGGGAGGTAGCAGTTTAGTTATATATATCTATTACATTTGTAAAAAGTTTCTTTTTTATAAATCCTAAGTCTTTTTGTAAATTTTTTCTTTCTTGTTCTGTTGTAATTGTTCTATAGATTATACAATCGTCAGCAAATAACCTAACTTTTGTTCTTGTGGAGGTGTTGATGCGTAATTCATTTATATATATTAAAAGCGTAAGAGACCTAGAACAGTTCCTTGTGGAACTCCTGAGTTAAACTTTATTGGTGCCGATTTTGATCCATTAATTATTACAGTTTGCTCCCTACCAAAAGGAAGTTTTGGATCCAGTGATGTAAGGGACATGAGATTCCAAAGTAAAGTTTATTTATTTAAACTAAGGTGGTGAACTTTGTCAAATACTTTTGAGGAATCTAGTAATATTGTATCTATTTGATCATTATTTCTTAAGCCTTTTGATAGTTTATATATTAAACATATTAATTGTGTTTCACATGATCTGTTTTTTTCTAAAGCCGTTATGATCTTCTTATCTTATCTATACAGACGCTCCTTCTATGCAGAAGATAGTTGCGTCCACAGACTATGACAGATGATCTGTTGGCAAGTGATGCAGCATTCACAGGCCACGGCTTTGTGGGTTCCACGCATTACCCAGCCGCCTAACTACATGTAGTGTTAGGTACCCATTCGGAGCGGGGTGACTCAGGGACGCCCTAGGCCCCGGGAACAAACCCTTGCCTTCACACGGATTCGAACCCGTGACCATCGGTACGACAGTCCAGTGCGCTGCCACTCGACCATCGCGTCATATGATGTGGGCATATGGAATTATATTTGTCTAGGAGGTTAACTATTCTTCTTTATATTCTTTGTTATAGTAATTTACAGGTGATACTAGTAAGTAATTCATGTCTGTAATTACCAGGGTCTGATTTATCACCTTTATTTAGGTATGCATTACGTTAGCTTATTTCCAATCCTGTGGTACTTTACCCTGGTTTAGAGAAGCTTGAAAAAGAACTACACGGATTGGGGGGGCAGTTCATTGCTTAGGAATAAATCTAGTGTGGTATATTTCCTTGTTGCTTTTTTTACAATATGTTCTAGGTTTATGTAGTTTATAGTATCTATAAAGTGTTCATCAATCAATTTATTAGTTAGAATGTTATCAATTGTATAGTTTTTCCATTTTATATCTGGAAGATTGAAGTCCCCATAAAGCAAAGTACATCATTTTTATGATTTTCTTTTTTATATGTTATTTGACTACAAAGATTCTTCATGTATTCTAGGTTAGTACCAAATGAGCATGATGTAAAAGCCCCGAAGATTTCTTACTTTATTATGATAAAGAAAATTGGCATTCTTTGTCAAGAACGGTTAATATCGAAAGTGAAATAAGTATTTAAAATTTACAAAAGATTTTAGGACCCCATACACTAAAGAAATGAACATTATGATTTCAATCCCAAATTAAAAAATAATAGCCCATCAATGTTTAAATACAAATTTAGGCCAAGATTCATTAGTAACCCAGAAAATCATGTTTGAAATACTTTTATTAAATTTAGATAAAAGAGGAAAATGTCAGTATGGGCCATCAGGCAACATAAGTTTTATTTTCTATACTCTTTATTTGAAAAACGTATTCAGAATATATTCTATAACTTTTCGAAATTATAAATACAACA
>CALYLW010000640.1:57500-307500 GCA_944989445.1 Ampullaceana balthica | reverse complement strand
ATTTGTGAATTGGTTTTATTTGAGAAATTATGTATGATATGCAATTTTAACGTTTTCAGATTTCTAAGATTGTCTGGTCTTTGAGAGAAGCGTTTTTTTACGTCTTGGTAAAAAACTTGATTAGCTGTCAAAAGGGTCGTAGTTAATGTTGTTCTCTTTTTTGTATTATTATGAATGTAATAACTATTTTTTTCTGTATAGTTACATCGGCTACGAAAGTTTCCCTACGTCTAGTTTTTAATATAGTTAAATATATATATACAAATAAAAGCGAAGTCCTCACTTCTTAACTCACTCATTCACTCGCTCAATCACTTACTCAATCGCTCGCTCGCTCACTCACTCGCTCACTCACTCACCCTCTCCTCACTTATGTTTCAACTGCCGTTCGGATAAAATCATGAGACTTTTGGAAGTTGTTGAGTCTTTTTTTTTAATGTACTTTTTATGTCACAAATAAAGCCACCCCCCCCCTTTTTAGATATTTTTTTAAAGTCTTAAAGCTTGTGCTTTTTAAAAATAAAGTCTCTTTGGTTACAATAAATTAGCTTCTTAAATATGTTACAATATAGATAAGGCTTTTATTAACGTTTATATCCTACAATAACTCTTGTATTTTGTGTTGCATGCACTTGTGTATGTTTAAAGGAAATTCAGCATTCATAAGTTAGCGTAACAAGTTAGTGTCAATGTTGTAGCTTGCCCCGAGAGACACATGTAGGTACATTTTTGTATAACTTATACTCCGTTTAGACTCTAGAGAATCGTGTTTATTTTTTCATTTAAGAAATTATACCGTCTTTTACCTGAAACGTTTTCAAAATTTACAGCAGAGAATTCAATACATAAAAGTAGCCAAGGTTTGTTAGATTATTAGATTTTTAAACGCATTTTTTAAATAAATATAGTAAATTTATCGTTATAAAGAGCTTTTGAAGGGATTACTATTGCTTTAGCTATCTAAAGAATACACAATACAGGCCGAAAGCTTTACATAACACTAAAAAATCAGTTCACATGATTAAATAATAAGGGGTGTAGCTGAGGCTGGTGTCACCTAATAAAGTAATTCATGTAATAAACCCACTCATAACCCTGATCCCTACTCCAACAGTGGATTTGTTCTTGTTAAAATACATTTTTAAAATCAGCATGCACGTTACAATCTTTGTTTTAATCAAGTTTACAGTCTAACAATGATATGAAAAAAAATACGTGAATTGATGGTCCAAACGTTAAAGAAAACAAAGTAAAGTATAGGAAAATAAAAAGTTCCTGTTATTATTGCACAGAAAGCGGGTAAAAAAATCTTCTTTAAGATGTTTTTCTTGCCTTTTTATTACGTTGAATGTTCGGTTTTTATGGTATTTATAACCGAAAGTAATAAGAAAATGTCTTCTGAACTGAACTGGTGTATTCTAAAAAGTAAGCAGCATTCTTACTATCTGAATACATGGAGATCATGTGGTTTGACCATATCCAATAATAAAAACAACAACACTTGCCTTTCACACTACAAAATATCTGCGTTTAATCACCAAAAAACATGCTTTTTTACAAAGTGATCAGAACAACACAATGCAGCTGTACTTTATTTGGCGATAAACACTTTAAAAAACAATGAAGCTAATTCATTTATGGATGACTAAAAAAAATATTTATTAAAACTTTTGTCATTCCTCTGAGATGATAACGAATGGCGTGGTCTTCACAATCCTCGCACCTTTCTAGCTACATATCTACCATAAGAAGTATTAAAGTGAATATATGTGACTATTACCTTTTTGAGTTTTAATGAGACTGTTTACGATAAATTTAAATTTAATATTTAACTTTTTAAAAATAAACGATTAATTAACAAATTAAGTAGACGAAGTGTTAAAACCATGGTAAGCAAACGATTTCTCACAATGGATACTATGGATAATAATTTTTATCAACACTTTAAGCATTACCATCAGTCAATACTTTAAAACCAAAATGTTCGTGTCATCGTCAGGTAATTTATTATTTATCGGCCGTTATTTATTATTATTTTGTTTTACTTTTTGACTTCCAATAATTTGTAAGTGATGGGTCGATAAATCGTAACTAATTTAATCGTTTAAATGTTTTAACGCTCATTTGAGAAATTAATCTTAATTTCCGCAGCCCTAGTTTTTATTAATATATATATATAATATCTAATATATAAAGCTCAGTTGGTGTTTGTATCTTTGTATGTTTGTATGTTTGTATGTTTGTATGTTTGTATGTTTGTATGTTTGTAAGTTTGTATGTTTGTATGTGTGTATGCTTGTATATTTGTATGTTTGTATGTTTCACTTTTCGACTTTCTGTTAGACAGCCACGGAAAAACCAAATGACGGACGGGGACCAAATTTGGCAGGACGGTTCCTTTTACCCTGAAGGTGGTTTTAAGTTAGTTTTTGTAATTGTCCCTTTTGCCCGAATGCCGTAAATTAAATAATCAGAAAATGCAGAGACAAAGAGAATAAAAAATTTAAACCTCATTTCTGTATTGAACAAATTTACGCGGACGTTCAAATGCCGTTCAAAGCGAGTTACTTTTGGTGACGTTTTTTTTCCCCCAATACTTTATTTTCAGCGGTGCGCATTAAAAAAATATTATAATGTCTAATTACGGTGCGCACATTTTCGTGTACGCTTCATAATTTGAGCTGTGTAGTACAAAGAATTGTCATTTTCTTTACTGTTACTTTCTATATATTAGATAGACACGTAAACATATTTAATTACAACTGACACACGATGCATTAGATTTAATTGTTTACACGTTTAAATTTAATTGCGAATTTGTTTTAATTATTTTCTGTTCCATAACTCGACATTTAATAAAAACCTATTTATGTAATAATTGTGTCAGTATTTTATTTTCAAGGCTTCATTTTAGCGGTGCGCATTCTAAAATATTTTATCGCCTGATTACTGTGCACACATTTTCGTGTACGCATCATAAATTTAGCTGTGTCCTATTAATATAACATTTGTATTTTGTTTGTCTTTTACATAAACTATTGTTTTTTACATAACCTATACACTTATACTTTTTAAACTTAGGCTACCGCTGTTAGGGTCTCATTTGTTGGTGGGTTATTGCTTGCTCGCCGCCGCATGCACACAAGAAATGACACCAGATTTGGGTACAAGTCACTGTTTATTCTGCTATGTACAATTGTATAAACTGGCGGTCCCGCCTAGACATCCAATACATCTATCTGCAAATGGCTTAATATTCGAGCATGCCCTCGGTCCGACTCGACCATCCTGGGCCCACGCTCAAGTCCTCTTACAGCCACACGTATACACACGAAGTCTCTAAGTCCGACTCGGTCCGAGTCCACTCCGTGTTACTATCACTACCCGGTCTATCACAGACCGTTCCGTCTCCACAACTCTGCGCCAACTAACTAACTCCACTCAGCTCGTCCCTTTTAACCCCCCCCAAACTGGTCTCGATTGACCCTGGCGTGTCCTCTGTCATACCCCGTGTGCCCAGAAGTTAGCTCAGACATGACTAGACCTTATTCCCGTGACAGGAGTTCATACCAGTCAACAAACATTCACTCACAGTGATTCTCATACCCCTGACAACCGCACCTATTAACAAAAGTAGATTAAACTAAATAAAGTGATCCTGAAAACGCTTAATTATCTTGCATTGCGAATTGAATATGTTATGTTCACTCCTTTGATGATGGATTAACATAGGCCATTTTTAAAATCAATTATTGTCATGGTTTCACATGCGTTTTAAACATAAAATTGATTTGTTTTGATTGTATTTTTTAAAATTAGGAATATAGCTTAATTTCTTTATTTATCTTTATTATCTTTATCTCATAGACGCGGTTGCAAATATTGTATTAATTACAATTGTGTTACGATGCTGTGTCGTAAACATATAAGAGCTTTTTTAGTGACGACATTGGCAGAGATCTTTTGGAAAAATGTCAACAAAACAGTGACCTTTATGTAACAAACATAAAAATATCAACTGAGCTTTATATATTACATATGCGCTTAAATTATTTTATTTAAATTATTTTCACGATGCATTGTATTAATATTTTACATGCATTGAAAAAATATTGGGATTTTAAAAAATTTAATTCATAACTCATTTAATTAAAAAACAAAATGTAGCGAATTTATTTTATATTAAAAATCATGGCCTATGTCAAATAAACTTACACTTTAAATCAGTTTACTTAAGCTTTATATACATTATACATTATAAACTTTCGCTGACGAAGGTATTAACAAAACTTGACTAAATTTAATGAAGTGATCCTGAAAACACATAATTAATATGAATTGCGAATTGAATATGTTTTTATTTTTATTCCTTTGTATTCAGAATGGCATAGGCCATTTCTTAAATTGCCTTTTAATCATTTTTTAAATGCACTTATTAACAGACTGTTAAATTATTTTTTTTTCATTTTTTTTTCAGATATAAAATCTGGTGTGTGTGTGCATTGAATATAATTTACAAAATATGATGGCTTTTCCGAAATAGGGAACAAAAAAAAAGATTCCTTTTTTAAATTATACACATTGCTTATAAACCGTAAATATAAATCGTAAAATATAGAGACATAAAAAATGTTAAATAATATTTCCCTGTTAGAATAATTATAAATACGTCAAAAGGAGGAGTTATTTTGGTCCAGTACATTTACTTTATAACAAGACTTCATTTCATGCGGCCAGCTTTCTATATTGTCTAAATATTGTGTGCACATTTTTTATATCATTTTAATACGACCATTTTTTTTTAAAGTATTTTTGAAAGTACATTTATAATTTTGTTTATTTGCGCTATGAGTCACTTAGCTTTTGCCTTTTAAAGGGATAGTGCCACATGTTCTTTATCTCATAGACGTGGTTACAAATATTATATAACTTACAATTGTGATACGATGCAGTTTCGTAATTATATATTAAATTTTTGAGTGACGAGGGTGGTAGAGCTCTTTCTGAAAACCTATACGTTATGTTAATTTTGTACAAGTGGGAATGGAATTGTAAATTTAGTTATTATGGTCAGCAAGAATCATTATTTAATAAATCATATCTTTTAAATAGTAAGGTTATGTTAAAAGGCACTGCATTAAGTGAAAACAACTCACGCGTTTAAATTGCATATCTCTGTTTCTCATCAGATTTTAACTAAGTAGATGAATCTGAAATATAACTTGGCAAATAAAAATTGCAAAAACCAGCAACTAATACTTGGATAAAGGGTCAGCACACTCCCGCTACAAAAAGCAGGTATTTTTCTAGTATATATATATATATATATATATATATATATATATATATATATATATATATATATATATATATATATATATATATATATATATATACATATATATATAAGGGCTGCGGAAATTATCGATTAATCTCTAGATTAATCGTTAAAAATTTTATCGATTAAATATCGATTAAAATAATTTAAATCGATAAAAATTCGATTAAAATTAAAGAAAATATTTATAAATTAAAAAAATATATTTAGTAATAAATCATAAATTATTAATAATTAATAATAATAAAACTATATAATTTGCAATTGTCACGCAAGTCAGTCAGTCTGTCCTGGCGCTATGCGAGGTAACTCCCGATAAAAAAATATAAAAATGTTTGTTTCGAGATTAAGAAAATGTGTTTCTCGCCATAAAATATTGTTATTTGAGCTTTTATTAATGTGTGAAGGGAACGAAGTAAAAAGAGCAATGTTTTATTTGATGTGATTAATATTATTTTTTTTTGGTATTAAATGTCCGTTTTTGTGTATGTGTCCATGTCAATATTACGTACGTAATTATAAATTTAATTTTCTATATTATTATATATCATTCGTTTTTCGGTTTATGAAATTTACAATGGGTTGTCGTTCGGTTGTCAAGTTTCTATGCGTTTTGAACTACAAAGCCATTATTTATTACTGAAAATGAAATTTGTCAACTTATGCTTCAGTTTAGCGGTTATTTTTCTTTTATACACTTTGAGGTTGATTATTTTTATGTTTAAAAACAAAATCGGACTCCTCCTCACAATAGTTTTTTTTTGTTATTTACATGTAATATTTCAATGTGTCTTAGACTAATTTTGAATAAAAAATCTTTGCTTTTAATATAGAACTGGAAGGGGTGCTGACTTGACAATAATGAAAACGTTGATTAGAATTCCTAAAACGTGTATATTAAAGTTGATACTTTAATATTTTCTTTTATCCAGTGCTTAACTTTACTTCAAAGATTTCATGCAAAATAAATAGTTGGTTGTTATTCATATTTGTAAATAGCTACAATTTTTTATTTACATGTTTTTGATAATGTAAGGTAATAATGTATGGACCAATGGGCGCATAAACTGACAAGTCATAATAGATCTTGAAAAGGTGCCGACTTGACAATATAAAAAACGTTTCTGTGAATTACTAACACGTTTATATTAAATTGTAAATATGATTAACAGTTGATAAGTTAATCTTTTCTGTTATCCTGTGACAAACTTTGCTTACTACTTTTCATGCAAAATAAATAGTTATTAACATGTGTAAAATTACAGTTTATTTTTTACATGTTTTGATAATGTTGTGGTAATAATGTATGGACAAATGGGCGAATAAATTGACAAGTCATAATCATCGATGAAGCTTAAACGGCTTCAAATAACAGATATGCCTGATGTGGATCACATTACAGTCACATAATTTATTTTTAACGCACTGTGCAATATTATTGGTGCATTCATAATTGGTGCGCACTATTCAATGCCGCACGTTAATGTCCGGCTGACTCATCAGCAATATTTGTTAATACGTCGAACTTCAAACTTATTTGCCGAAGTATCACTTTATGCTGTGTGTAATTCACTATGCATTTACTATTATCATGATTATAGCATTAATATTCATGCAAACTTATATAACGCGAAGCCTAAGCTTGGAGGTTTTCTCATCACACATATATTCGTATATATAATCAAAATATATACTCTGCTATGTCCGTTCGTAACGCTAGATTTTAGAAAGCCACCGCTAAAAATAAAAACCTTGAAAAAAATATTGCAAACAAAAAAACCCAAAAAAAAACCCAACTATTTTCAAACGTCTGGATTAAAATTGTTCAATATGGAAAAGAGATTTAATTTTTCACTCTTGGTCTCTACATTTTCTGATTATTTACTATGCGGCTTTCAGGCAGAAAGGACAATTACAAAAACTGAAATATATCCATTTTGAAAACTCTCGTCATTTTTGACGGGTGATACCCTAGTTTATATATTTTTTTTATGTACAAACATCTCCCGCGTAATATGAAAATTTATTTTAATAATGTATTTTGACCGGCTGACGTCAATTATAAAATGTCTAACAGCGAGAGCCGTCTTTACACCATTTGGGCCCCCGGGCAAAAATATAGTTTTTGGGCCCTTCCTCCGCAGGAATAAAAAATGAATATACATAATATATATAAATAAACATATTCCGATGGGGCCCATATGATCGTGGGCCCCCGGGCAAATGCCCAACGGGCCTATGCGTTAAGACTGCCCTGCTGACAGCATCAGCGCAGTTAAATTTAAACATATAACTAGAAAGTTGAGCAAATATGTTGTTTTTAAGCTAACTGCGGATGGCGAAGTCGAAGATGGTGAAAACATTTTCTGTGTCCACTGCCATAAACAATTCTCTTTTAAAGGATCAAATACATCGCTGACGTACCACCTTCATCACAAGTATCAACACATTGTCATGAAATTTAGTTCAAAATATTCTTAATTTTCAATATCCGTTAGAAATGTTCAGTTCAATGACGTCATAAATTTCTATTTTTGGTTTTAATCGAAATTATCGATTAATTAAACGATAATTTTTCAAAAGTTAACGATTAAATTTAAATTAATCGATAACAGCCCTAAAATATATATATATATATATATATATATATATATATATATATATATATATATATATATATATATATATATATATATATATTTTAATTGAAAGTTTGTTCGAGTTGGGGGAGGGGTCGGAAATTAAAAAGTTTATTTTGGGGGAGAAATTATTTTACATGTTAAGTGATAATTTATTTTCTATGGTAAGGGATAATTTATTTAATTTTTTCGAAAATATTATCGCCGGCTGAGGATTTATTTTAAAATAAATCCATATTGGGGAGGACTGTTTATTTGGGAAGGATTCATTTTGCAACACCGGCTAAAATAAAATTTTGTCTTTATACCAGCTACATTAAAATAAGATTAACTTAGGGTAAATTGATTCCTCTTGACCAAACTTTGTTCATGAAAAAGTGATTTTCACCATTATAATACTTTAAGGCATTAAATTCCTAATGTGTGATCCTTTTGAGCTTGCTTCCCAATTTTTTTTATATTTTTTTTTAAATTCGGTAAGACATTTTTCCCCAACAAATTTTGAATGAACTTAACAGATATTGAAAATATATCAATCATTTTTCATTTTTGAAAAAAAATATTTACAAAACTGAACATTACGTATTTTACCGATCAGTCCTGGGGGCTCTTAATTTCCTATTTTCTTACACAAGATTTATACATATTTTTCCATTCATTTGATCGCTAAGTAATGTCGAGAAGTTTTTGAATACGCTCTTGCAAAAGTTTCTAGTAAAAAATTATTTTAAAATAACACGAAGTCGGAACCGGCCCAAATGTAAAGCTTTTCTAACATGAGCCATATAAAGAACATTTAAACATTGGATACGAAGTATTTTATATTGTATGACCTTATATTTATATATGTCATAATGAATAATGATAACTTGAACTTGTCAATGATACGTCCTTAACACGCAGTTCGGTCGCCATGTGAGGCAGAGTTGTGTAACCTATTCCCACGCAGCCAAGCCTATATAAGGCAGACTGTCACTTCCGTCTTTCTTTATCTTATCTTATCTATACAGACGCTCCTTCTATGCAGAAGATAGTTGCGTCCACAGACCATGACAGATGATCTGTTGGCAAGTGATGCAGCATTCACAAGCCACGGCTTTGTGGGTTCCACGCATTACCCAGCCGCCTAACTACATGTAGTGTTAGGTACCCATTCGGAGCGGGGTGACTCAGGGACGCCCTAGGCCCCGGGAACAAACCCATGCCTTCACACGGATTCGAACCTGTGACCATCGGTACGACAGTCCAGTGCGCTGCCACTCGACCACCGCGTCCCTTTCATTGATTCATCACGGTATTCATTTCTCACAGCTGAAAACTGCTCGTCTTTTCTGCTAAATTATTGCTGGTTTATTACGATTATATATAATTTTTAGGTATTTTATACCAATTTTACATTGGTCAGGTATCCATTTTTAAATCCTTTATATTAACTCGTGTATTAACTCGTGGTGTCTGCGGCCGACCGACCGACCGACCGACCGACCTTGTCGCCAAAACTTTTGATCGATTTTTAACCCACTTGCTCGCAAGATAGCGAGCTGAAATTTTGCAGGCAGTTTTGTACTGATGATAAAAACAATTTATCAAAATTTCAGATCGATCGCATGTACCGTAATTAAATTATTGATTTTTTAGATTATTTTATTTATTGCATGTATCATGCTATTTTTTGAGATAGAGCGTCGCGGTGCGTATTATATTGAACAACCTTTCTGTCACGCAATAAGGTGCGTATTTTATTGACAGCACTTTTTATAAACATATTCCTGATCGGTGCGCATTATATTAAACACTTTTTACGACACAACTGCAATTTTGTATTTTTGGATGGTCTTGGGCTGCGTGTTATAATGAACATTCTTTTAGTTACGTCTCATACGTAAAGGATTTATAGTCAAAAACTTGGTTTTTACGGGTTGTTTTTTTACCATTACTCTAACATTAAACCATAAACTTGTCGATTGAGGTAATGACCATCGACTTCATAAGTTTCGCTAACCAATTGGCTTTCATGTTCGGTGTTTTCCCTGCCTTTACATTCCTTGTCTTATATATTTCACCGCCAATTAGGCTCAATCTTGATATCCGGAGGAATATTGTCTATTGTGTATTGAATGTTTGGAACCGGTTCAAGGTGTTGACTGAAGACGGCACATGAGATAATAATACTTTAAAGGATCACTATGAGAGTGACATGCTTAAGCCTCTCACTAATTGCGAGTTTTTGACAGGCGCTAAAATTTTAGGTGTCCACTTTCAAGTGTTACGATTTCACAAAATATTTTACACATTTGAAAAACTGTAATTTTTCGTATAAATCATGCATTCACAGGTAATGCTTTGAGTAGTAAATAATTTCATTTTTATAAATCATTAAACTCTTAACATCTGTACACGAGTTTATTGATAAAACTAGATCGCAGAATTTTCCTTCAAATTATCTAACCTTACAAATACTAACGTAATTAAAAGAAACCATGAAATTCAAACCGATTGTGACAGCAAAAAAACAAAGCAATACGAAACAAGAAAATGAAGACGTGTCAGACGTTCTGTTAGATTATATGTTGCAGTAAGACAGAACAATTTTCTTTACGAAACTAGAAAATACTTGCAACTAAATCCACAAATTAATACTTACACAAGATTTTACTAAATAATGGCAGGCAAATCAAATTGCGCATAGAGACGCTGTCACAAATACGTGATGAATAAGAAAAACCCGTAAAAAACCAAGTTTTTGACTATAAATCCTTTATGTACGAGAAGTAACTAAAAGAATGTTCATTATAATAAGCAGCGCCAGACCATCCATTGCAGTTGTGTCGTAAAACATGTTTAATATAATGCGCACCGATCAGGAATATGTTTATAAAAAGAGCTGTCAATAAAATACGCACCTTATTGCGCGACAGAAAGGTTGTTCAAGATAATACGCACCGCGACGCTCTATCTCAAAAAATAGCATGATACATAGGAATAAATAAAATAATCTAAAAAATCAATAATTTAATTACGGTACATGCGATCGATCAGAAATTTTGATACATTGTTTTTATCATTGGTACGAAACTGCCTGCAAAATTTCAGCTCGCTATCTTGCGAGCAAGTGGGTTAAAAATCGATCAAAAGTTTTGGCGACAACGTCGGTCGGTCGGTCGGTCGGTCGGTCGGTCGGTCGGTCGGCCGCAGACACCACGAGTTAATATAAAGGATTTAAAAATAGTCGAGTGCTTAGAGATTCGATTGCTAAATTCTCGCAGTAAATCATCATGCAAATAGAGAAGCTGTTGTTAAATACTGGCAGGCAAATCAAATAGTTAATATTGACGCTGTAGCAAAATACTTGCAGAAGTATAAACATGTTAAAATAAATGATGTCACTAAATACTTGGGGTCTACAAGTTCATAGAGAAAATGTCAGGACATAATAGCCGGTAAATCCACAAGTCAATGGATACGCCTGAAGATAAATACTAGCATAAAAGATACGACGCCAGTAAAGGTTCGAAGTAATTTCTATAATTTCACACAGAAGATGCCACTAAATATTAACAGTCAAATGGTCAAGTTAATATTGACGATGTAAATACAATCTTACAGGGATACTCAAGTATTTATAGACACGCTGTTGTTAAATACTCGCATTCAAATTTACATTTTAATAGATACACTTTCGCTAAATATTTACAGACAAATCCACAAATTCGTGGATATGCTTCACTAATTAGAAGAGTGTCCCAAAAATGAATACACTACTCTTTAAATGACTATAACACAAACATTTTATGTAATTCATACTATTTTCATTTATCTAAATACTGTGAGCAAATGTAGGAACAACAAATGCCACGCAACCAAACAGATGTTTAATTAATGAAGAATGGTATTTCTAGAAGTATGTAGCACATCGATACTGCTATCTCGACTTAATAGCATATATTATAAGCCACCTGCCAAACAGATAGGTAGGACATAGAGGGAACATCAAGTACCTTCCACGCTCACTGGATTTGGCACAATTTGATTATTTTGTGTGGGGGGGGGGCATGGGGTCAAACACAGAGTTTACACCACAACACCATCAGCAATCAATGATTGAGAGCGGCCATTGTTAGAAGCCTGTTGATAAATACTGAAAACAGATGATATTACTAAAAGTTCGCAGTTAATTAAAAATTTTATACAGACGATGTCATCAAATATTCGCATTCAAAGTCAAAAGAGAGACACTTTTACTAAATACTTGCATAGATGTTACAATGCTAAAATACAGACTGTCACAAAATACTTGCAGGAAAATCCAAATACTATAAGAGACGATGTTGCCTAATGATCGCAGACAAATGCTTTATAAATCAGAAAAAGATAGTACTTAAAAATCCCTGAATGTTGACTGTTGAGTATTGTCAAACTCATTTGTGAAAATGCGAGTCTCTTAGGTTCTGCTGTAACGGCAATAAAGTATCTCTCACTTCTTAACTTAAGCTTAGCATAACTCTTTTCAGAGCCCGTGAAATGGCGCACTAATGCTTCTAGACTTAACACGCTCTTGTTGTGGCCGATGCCAATAAAAGCTTCATGGTTGTAACACTTATCTTATATATTACAGAATCTCATTTTATACAGAAGATTATATCATCTTAGATTTCCGCTTAACAATCGGCCTTATTTAAGATGCAAATAAAGACTTCAAAGTTGTCATTCACGCTATCAAAAGTAATTAAATCCCAAAAACAACAAGTTTTTTACAATAAGTTAAGTTAATGTTATCATCCATGGGTAAACGTTCAAAAATAGGAAATTGTCTTGAAATGAAGGAACAATAAAATGCGAAACATTAAATAAACCAACGTATCCTATGATGAACTTCAATAGTTCCTAATGTCATTCGTTTGTGAAGATTCTGTTTCTATACCTACATTTGACATTGCCAGAAAGTTACGTCTCAACAAATTCGTCTCTGAAGCAAACTTATACTTATTCTATCTTATGATCAAAGATTATGATAGGACTATTCTATTCTTCGAAACTTTATTCAATCAGCTTTTTGATGATACTAAAAAAAATAAATCATTCAACTAATTTAAATCTGGAAAAACTCGTCCTAAAATTAGATGAAATTGAAAAATGATTTTGACAAAAAACGTTACTAATTTTTGTGAATTAGAACAATCTAATATATTACCATCTTCGTTCACTGGATACTCTCTATATGTGCACGAGCATACGCAAGACGCATTGAACTATGTACATCATTGTGGTCGACCTGACAAATTCATGACATTTACTTGAAATCGCAAATGACATAAATTATGTTTTCTTAGCTTGTCAAAAGTCTCACGATCGCCAGGAGATTAACAATCGTGTATTTTATCTGAAAATTCGCAGTGATTAACTTGCTGATGCAGGGACACCGCTTAAAACTATGGTAAAAACAGAAAGACAGCATAGCAGAAGAATTAGGAGTTGTTACTGGTAAATTGCATTCATTGCATACTATCTTAATTTTATTTCTTACATTAAAATAAATGTATTATGTTTTGACAATTTTAAAGGGTATTAATATAAAATCAATAACCACAAAGTTGTTAGAAACGTTAATAAGCTGGACAAAAAATAAACCATATTTATAAGGTTTGACAATTACCCCAAAATATTATTGTTTATGTTGACATTACCCCCAAAGGCGCGCAGTCCTGCCCATATGTTGTCGCTCCTGAAGCGGCCACCTGGGCATCCAGGACAGAAAGTAGAAAATTCCTCCCACTAAAAGGACCTCAAAAGGAGGGATGGAATTTCCCTACTACGAACTGTTACCACTTTGGCGCCACCCCGGCAAAGCATACGAGTCTCAATGGTTAGGACCACCGCAAAGCGGGAGATCATTAATGGCCTACCTAGGGTGTAGCCCCCGCTGGAAAGTTTCCTCAGAGTTGGCGTCCGCTGCGTTCTTCGCTGTTAATTTTGCTAATCCGTACTGCCGCTCTTCGCCCGAAACCGGCACCACTTAATGGCGTTGCTAGTGGAGTGAGGGAGAAGAAACTGTCGCTTCGGAGTAACCCGACCCTCAACGGGTATATTGGTTTTTATCATTGGCATTGCATCTAAATGCTTTGTCTAAGATCCGTACAGCGACGATCATCATATGTGACTTGCACCTAACAACTAACATATCGGTCTTCGGGATTTCTTGCCAATAGTTGTCGGTTTCGTGTCGCGGGTCATAGCCAGGTCTGCGACCCACGACACTACTTGTCCTTCGAGCTCCGTAGAGGTTACTCCTTCTCGACTTGATTTATGTGAAGATGGTGAGGCTTTATATACATATATTTTTTTAATGGTAAATGAATAAATAATGGATATAATAAATCTACACATATAAACTTTGTATTCGTATCACTCTAGTCTCAGTATCTTAAACCTAACGTTCTTCACAATCCAGAAATCCATAAATCAATTTTGTTACTTATTAGAACTAACAGAAGGTCAGAGCTCAAATAAACTATGTCCTTATTTAAATTTTTCAATACTTGAATAAGTTTCATTTCTTTACTTTTCTTTTTGTCTTTTAAAGAAATATACGAAGTTGATGACTTGATTTATTTTATCCATTTATGATATGTTCATTGCAGAATGCATTAAGTGTAAATTAACATAAGTAAAATAACATCTGACCCTTTCTAATCATTAAAAGTACCATCATTCATTACTCGGGTCATGTAAACATTTTTTTAAAAAATGTATTATGTAAATGATTTGCTGTAGATTTACTCTTCATAAGTCTATGTTTATATGGTAAAATGTATATATAATCTCAAAACCTTAATCAAATATAGATTTTAATATATTTGATTAAGATTCATTTAAATTGCAACACCATGTTTTATTAATACCATAACCTAGGTATTATACTAATTTCTATTTTTTACGTCCTCATTTCAATAAAGCAATTTTTTAAAATCAATTTTAGTATGCGCCGTAAGCTATTTTGTAAATGTTTATAATTTTCCTGGCAAAATGTGTAAATCATTGCTTATTCTTAGACAAGTAACAAACCCTGTAATACAAGCAATTTCTTTGCACAAATGACTTATAATGTTCATTAAAAGCTGTTGAATTACTGATGGTCGAGTGAAAAAATTATACTCAATAGTTTTATTTTATCATAATTTCACATAATGTTTAGAAACGGGTTTTCTAATTTTTGTAGCTTATCTACATGTCGTATCTATTTGTGTTTTTAAATGTTTAATTATACTTTGTAATTACACAATTTTGTTTTAAGAAATTGTTATGTACATATTTTTTGGATGTTTTAACCACTTTGTTTGTAAAAGTCGTCAAACTACGGTTATATTAGTAGTAATACAAAGCTCTTTCTTTTTTAACATTTAGATTAATGCAGCTTCACATCACTACGGAGGCTACCGAACACAGAACTGGAATTGAATAAGGTAAACACTTTTTATTTAAATTATCGATATTAATTATGACGTCAACACATTTTCTAACCTTCAAAATTTATTTCAATATAACACACTTGTATATGTATAATAATTTATGCTATAATGAAATTCGTAGACCAGCAATGTATTCCTGCAAATTAGCAATCTTTTTAATCTTATGTTATCCTTTTGATAATGAATCCTAGTGTGGTTAGATGCCTCCTTCAGTAATTTTTTATTGAGGTGGCATATACAAGAAATACAAAGCAGAGTATGTAAATAATGAACCTAAGTCATTGAAGCAGAGGCGTCACTAGGGTTGGTGTCACCCGGGGCGGTAGCTCATGGTGTCACCCCTTCACGACTGAAGGGGTCGTCCATAAGTGACGTCACGTGAGGTTGCCAATTTTTACTCCACCCTCCCCCAGCGTCATACTTTGTCACACAAACTAAGACCCCACCCCTTTTTTACGATATGACGTCACAAAGCTTTGACACCCCTCCCCCAAGCCGTATTTTCTCAATAAAAATTAGCATGGTGCAAATTTTATTTGTCATTTAAATATGTATTTAGGGTAAGTCTGCACTGTAATATCGTAACACGCGTGAAGTCATTGAAAACGTAATTAAATAAATGGTAAACAATCAAATATTTAAGTGGAACTTTTATTTAAAGTTTCACGTTTTTTGGTTTAACGTCACATTTCTTAAACACCCCCCTCCTCGTACAACATCGTCACAGATACGTGGACCCCCCCTATGGCGGATTAAAAGGGGGGGGGGTTGCTGAACGGGCTAAAGCCCCAAATAATTTAAGGGCACCCAAACTTTTTATGAATTATAGTGTATAATAAGGATGCAGGACATTATGTTTGAACGAATCCCTGAAAATGCCTTGGACAGTCATACGGCAATGCTGCAAATGAGTAGGAAGTATAACGGAAACCAGGCTATTCTTCGTTAGAAGTGCATTGTAGCTCATTATGTGCCGTTCACAGCTCATTCCTTTAATTTGGTTTGGAAAAGAGCAGCAGGTTGTCCTACTGCGGTCAGATTTTTTTGTCTTCTGCAAAATCTTTATACCCGACTTGTTGCGCTACCACTTAGACCATCGCGCCATTATGATGTCATAAGTCACACTTATTAAAAGTTCATGTTGAAAATCTAAATAACACTGAAATTTATCCTTTACATGTCATCTTTTAACCAACGACGCAAAAAGACTAGTTTTTTTTTACAATATTTGGTTTAATTGACAATAACCAGCCGAGATGAACAATTATTTACATAAAACATAAGTGACTGGTACGCACCAAACGGTCTTGACAAGGACTGAAATTATCGAATATTGGTGTTCATTAAGTTTCCACCATTGTAGAGGGTTAATGGATTAAGGAACTTTAATCTACATTTTGTAACGCAGTAATTCATCAGAAGAGCTTTCGTCATTTTATGTCTCTGAATCATACTCTATTACTGCCATTAGCTTAATACGCTTTTCATTTGGTTCGATAAGTAGGCGAAGTGTTAGAACCATGGTAGGCAAACTTTATCAACATTTTGAACATTCCTGGCAGTCAATAGTTTAATACCAAAGTGTTCGTAAAATCGTCAGGAAATTTTTAATTATTTATTGGCCGCTATTTTTTTTTCAATTTTGACTTCCAATATCTATAAGTGTTTTTCCGATTAATCGTAAAAATAATTTAATCGTTAAAAATTTTAACGATTAATTTCTCGATTAATCGTTAATTTCCAAAGCCCTAGTTTTTTTTGTTTTTGCAAAATATTTAGCTTATCATATGTAAGTAAGTAAACCAGTAAACTATTTAAGCTAGTATGGGTATAGAAAAACTAAATTTAATGTGATTAAATCCATATTTACAAGAGGCTCTATCTTCTATTGGCCCACCCAATATATATATCTATACTAATAAAACGCAAAGCCCTCACTCACTGACTGATTCATCACTAATTCTCCAACTTCCCGTGTAGGTAGAAGCATGAAACTTTGGAAAGTTGTCGAGTACCCTCTCACGACAAAAATTGGCAAAAAAGAATTTTAAAATTCACGCTCATGTGGGGCCGGGGGCCCAAAAACGTTTTTTTCCTAATATGACCTATATAAAATTTGAATATCACTAATTCTCCCATTTCCCGAGTAGGCAGACGCATGAAACTTTAGAAAGTTGTTGTGTACAAACCCGCGATGGTAACGGGAAAAAAAATATTTAAATTATCACTTCCTGGGGGCCGGGGGCCCAAATGAAGTTTTTTCCCTATATGAGTTATATAAAAAATAAAAATCACTAATTCTCCTATTTCCCGTGTAGGTAGAAGCATGAAACACTAGGTAGTTGATAAGCACACTTCCGCGATGGTAACAAGCGAAAATAATATTTAAAATAACACTTAATGGGGTCCGGGGGCCCAAATGTAGTTTTTTTCTAATATAAAAAACGGACTCATCACTAATTCTCCAACTTCCCGTGTAGGTAGAAGCATGAAACTTTGGGAAGTTGTTGAGTAGCCTCTGTCGACAAAAATTGGAGGAAAAGAATTTTTAAAATAACACTCATGGGGACCGGGGGCCCAAAAACGTTTTTTTCCTTATGTGGCCTGTATAAAATTTGAAAATCACCAATTCTCCTATTTCCCGAGTAGGCAGAAGCATGAAACTTTGGAAAGTTGTTGAGTACAATCCCGTGATGGTAACAGGTAAAAAAATATTTAAATTATCACTTCCTGGGGGCCGGGGGCCCAAATTAAGTTTTTTCCTGATATGATCTATATAAAAACTAAAAATCACTAATTCTCCTATTTCCCGTGTAGATAGAAGCATGAAACTTGGGGTGGTTGTTAAGTTCACTTCCGCGAAGATAACAAGGGAAAAATATATTTAAATTATCACTTAATGGGGGCCGGGGGCCCAAATGTAGTTTTTTTCTTATATTAAAAAGCTAACTCATCACTAACTCTCCAACTTCCCGTGTAGGTGGAAGCATGAAACTTTGGGAAGCTGTTGTGTAGCCTCTCGCGACGAAAATTGGCGTAAAAGAATTTTAAAATTTACACTCATGGGGGCCGGGGGCCCAAAAAAGTTTTTTTTTCTAAAATGGCCTATATAAAATTTGAAAATCACAAATTCTCCTATTCCCCGAGTAGGCAGAAGCAAGAAACTTTGGGAAGTCGTTGAGTACAAACCCGCAATGGTAGCGAAAAGAAAATTAAATTATCACTTCCTAGGGGCCGGGGGCCCAAATGAAGATTTTTCCTTAAATGAGCTATATGAAAACTGAAAATCACAAATTCTCATATTGCCCGTGTAGGTAGAAGTGTGAAACGCTGAGTAGTTGACTTCCCCAATGTTAACAAGCGAAAAACATATTTAAATTATCACTTAATGGGTGCCGGGGGCCGAAATGTAGTTTTTTTATATAAAAAACTGACTCATCACTAATTCTCCAACTTTCCGTGTATGTAGAAGCATGAAACCTTGGGGAGTTGTTAAGTAGCCTCTCGTGACGAAAATTGGCATGAAATAATTTTTAAATTCACAATCATTGGGGCCGGGGGCCCAAAACCATTGTTTTCCTTAAATTGGCAATAATAAAATTAAAATAACTAATTCTCCTGTTTCGCGAGTAGATAGAAGAATGAAACTTTGGGAAGATGTTGAGTACACTTCGGCGATATCAACATTAAAAAAAAATATTAAATTTTTCAAATACTGGGGTCCGGGGGCCCAAATAAAGTTTTTTCTTTATGTGAGCTATATAAAAACTTAAAATCTCAAATTCTTATGTTTCCCGTGTTGGTAGAAGCAAGAAAGTCTGAGTAGTGGTAAAAAACTAAAACAATATTTAAATTATCACATAGTGGGAGCCGGGGGCCCAAATGTAGTTTTTTCCTGATATGAGCTATATAATAACTAAAAATCACTAATTCTCCTATTTCCCGTAAAGGTGGAAGCATGAAACTTTGGGCAGTTGTTAAGTAACATTTCGCGATGGTAACAGGCAAAAAAAAATTATATAAATTATCACTTACTGGGGACCGGGGGCCCAAATTTAGTTTTTTCTAATATTAAAAACTGACTCAACACTAATTATCCAACTTCCCGTGGATGTAGAAGCTAAAACTTTGGGAACTTGATTAGTACACTCTTATGACGATAATTGGCAAAAAGAAAATTTAAAAATTTCACTCATGGGTGGCCGGGGCCCCAAAACCGTTTTTTTTTGTTTTTGCGTATATGGGCTATATTAAACTGAATGAAGACTAATTCCACATCTTCCCGTGTAGGTAGAAGCATGAAACTTTGGAAAGTTGTTGAGTAGCCTCCCGCGATGATAACAATCACAACCAATTATAAAACTATTATTCACTAGGGGGCCGTGGGCCCGAATGTAGTTTTTTTCTTATATGAGCTATATATAAAAGACTCATCATTAAATATATAACTTCCCGTGTAGTTAGGAGCACGAAACTTTGGGAAGTTGTTGAGTACCCTCCCCCAATGGTAGCAGAGGAAATAAGTTAAATGTAAAAAATATTTTTTTAAAAAGTACACGCTTTTATTTACAAACATTTACAGACTGAAACGCGCTGATCTCCCCTGACCTTGATGTAAACACGGGAATTTGGTTAACGAGGGCTTGAGTGAAACCAGTGAGCCGTGGAGGTCAACTCTAGCAGACGACTATACATTCTTAATAGTGATAAATAGAGATAAACTAAAAATTGATTAATTTAATTACGGTACATTCGATCGATCTGAAATTTTGATACAATGCATTGTCATCCAAGATCTATTTGTGGTAAAATTTTGAGATCTCTAGCACCATCAAAAATGGTTTAATTTTACGCTTCAAGATTTGAAGTAAGGATGGATGGATGGATGGATACAACCTACAAACAGTGTGACTTAAATAAAAGGGTGTTAAAAAATTAAATTATCAGCTCGATAGGATCACGGGAAGTGTGTCATTTTTTACTTTTCGTTTTTGTTTTTCTGCGTGACTACGACAGACAGACAGACAAGACGGTGAAGTTAATATATGTATTATATTCATCATGATCCAGATTGAAATCAATTGGTGTTTTGAATTTGTGTTAAGCGGGTTCTCAACGGTAACTGAAATCCTATTTTCTGCAGCGTAGCGCGGGTATTTTGCTAGTATACTAATAAGAGGCAAAGCCCTCACTCACTCAATCATCACTAATTCTCTAAGTTTCCGTGTATGTAAAATCATAAAACTTTGGGAAGTTGTTGACTACCCTTTTACGACAATAATTGGCGGAAAAAATAAAACTACTACTCATGGAGGGCCGGGGGCCAAAATAATTTTATTTGCTATTATGAGCTATATAAAAACTGATTATTCGCCAATACTCCAACTTCCCGTGTATGTATATATACGGATATATACTAGCGCTTTGAAAGTGAAGTGCACTGTCTTAAATGTTTTATCACTTTGTTGAAAATATGCCATAAATTTGGTAACTATTTCCTTGTATGTAAATTTTAAAATTCGGCAAAATTGTTCCATAATACGTTATAACTACGTCGTGCGCTGAACTTAATTTTTGAAGATGCAACTTGAATTTGAATAATTTGGTCAAGAATGGACATAGGGAACAAAATAAAACACTTATATGGAGTCAATGTTAATTAAGATCACGAGTACTGAAGAACTAAACCGATCATAAAGTATTAAACTTAATTTAAAATATGAATAGAATAATATATCATAGCAATAGACCAGGCGAAAAAAAGTATTACATCCCTAATAAACAACATGATGTCCTTTACACGCTGGAAGAACTTTAAGGAAATAAAACGTAAATAAAATTAATCTTAAAAAATCAATTTTCATTTAAAATATATTCTAAGACGATTTCTATAACAGACAATCTCCACTGCATTTCCTATTACAATACGGGTTTTATTTTACTTTGTTATCAGATATTTAAAAAGATGTTGTTTAAATAATGCATAATAATTTCCAATAAGATTATATTTATTTTAAAAACCCCTTTCACTCGCCATACCTCTTATTTATCAACTGCGGATTTCATTGTCAGTATCTCTTTCCGACTATTTTAAATTAATGTAATATGTATCCAATTTGGTTTTAAAATATGTGAAAAAATAATATTTTTAAGGAAAAAAAAGATTTTGTATTAGGACAATAACGAGATGACATGTTTAGTTCCACTCGACATAAATTTAAATGGGATATCAGGTTCAAATGTAGTAATTTAGGTATAGATCTATACATCATTCCAGAAGACAATGTATTTTTTTAAAATTTTAGCTAAGATACTGTAAAGCTATATTACTGTATATCACATTATGTTCAGAAATGCAAAATTTCATTAGGTAATGTTTAATGTATGACCATGCTCAATTAAAGTATTTTATTAGTCTAGGAAATTTTAAAAATTAGGGATAATTAAGTGAAATCTTAGGCTTTCAATAATATAGATAAGGATGTATTAGAAAGTGAATCAATAAAAATAAAATAAACATATTATGGAGTCATTCAATCAAAAATAAACACGAAACGCTTTTAGTTTCAATAGGATAACTTTTCATGTTTAAATATATTATCTTTACAGAAGGTGCTCTCTAAGTGAAACCTCCCTAAGTCAAAAGACTCCCAAAATTGAATTAATTGTTATGTCACGGTCAAATTCTGCGCCTATTACGCCACTTTCCCTATCTTATCTGTTTACAGACGCTCCTTCTATACAGAAGATTATTGCGTCCTACGCTTATCTATGGTTTGTGTTTAGTCCTGCATTTTTATTAGAGATTTAAATGTTGATAAAGTGTTGGTTTTCCTGGATTCTTCAGGCAACCCATTCCACGCCCGAATTCCGGACGGGAAGAAGGAAAACTTGTATGTGTTTGTTCTTGCATACGGAATAAGAAAGGTGTTTTTATCCTTATGTCTATCTGAGGGTTGTATTAAGTTATCTTTGTGTTGTATTTCTAAATTAGAATTAATTGCTTTATGTATGATTACTACTTTGCTCTTGGTTCTTCTATCCTCTAGTGTTTCAAGGTTTAATGATTTAACTAATGGTGTTATTCTTGTCAGTTTCGAATATTCTCCAGTAATGAATCTGGCAGCTCTTTTTTGAATTTGTTCTAGTTTATCAATGTTTTCTTTGGTGGATGGGTCCCATACAGAAGATGCATATTCTAGTACAGGTCTCACCAAAGTGAGGTAGCATTTTAGTTTTATATCTCTATTACATTTGTTAAAGTTCCTTTTTATAAAGCCTAAGGTTTTGTTTGATTTTTTAATAACTTCATTGACATGGGGATTCCATGATAGTTTCTCATTTATTAAGACTCCTAAGTATTTTGCATCTTTAGTTTGGGTCAGTTCTTTTCCATGAATGTAATATTTTGAATTTATTTGTTTCTTTTTCTTTGTTACTCTTAACAGTTGACACTTTTCTGGGTGGAAAGACATACTCCAGTTAGTTTCCCATTTTATCAATTCATCTAAGTCTTTTTGTAAAATTTTGCTATCTTGTTCTGATTTAATTGTTCTATAGATTATACAATCATCAGCAAATAACCTAACTTTTGTACCTGTTGAGATGTTGTTGGGTAAATCATTTATATAAATTAAAAAGAGTAAGGGACCTAGCACAGTTCCTTGTGGAACTCCTGAGTTAACCTTTATTGGTGCAGATTTAGATCCATTAATTATTACAGTTTGCTCCCTGCCCAAAAGGAAGTCTTGGATCCAGTGATGTAAGGAACCTGAGATTCCAAAGTAGTTAAGTTTTTTAAGTAAACTAAGGTGGTGAACTTTGTCAAATGCTTTTGAGAAGTCTAGTAATATTGTATCTATTTGATCATTTTTGTCTAAGCCTTTTGATAGTTCATCTATTAAACCTATTAATTGTGTTTCACATGATCTGTTTTTTCTAAAGCCGTGTTGATGTGGGCATAGGGCATTATATTTGTCAAGGTGGTTAACTATTCTACTATATATTATGTGTTCTAGTAATTTACAGGTGATACAAGTAAGTGATACAGGCCTGTAATTACCAGGGTCTGATTTATCCCCTTTCTTAAAGAGTGGAGTTACGTTAGCTAATTTCCAATCCTGGGGCACTTTACCCTGGTTTAGAGAGGCTTGAAAGAGAACTACAAGGATTGGGGACAGTTCATTGCTTAGTTCTTTTAATAACCTTGCAGGCAAATCATCTGGGCCAGTAGCTTTGTTTATTTTAAAAGATTTTTTAGGAGAGAATGTATATCTATCTCATCTACAGTTATGTTACCTATTTCTTCCATTTTATTTAAATTTATTAAAACTTCCTTTGTCGCCTGAGGCAGAAAAAGATGATGCAAAATATGTGTTAAGGATATTAGCTTTAGTTTCATTATCATTATAGGTTTTATTATTTGAGCCTTTTAGTGTGGCTATTCCTGAAGGTTCCATTTTTTTAGATTTGATAAAGGACCATAAGTTTTTATTGTTATCTTTGGTAATTACATTGTTTATATATTCATTTTGGAGGTTTCGACTAAGTTTTTGTGTCAAGTGTTTAATCTTTAAGTATTTTTTGTGTATCCTATATGAATAGGTAGCTTTATATTTCTTAAATAAGTTCTCATTTTGTTTGCATAGCTTTTTCAATCTAGAATTGAACCAGCATTTGATAATTTTATTTGATGTTAGTTTTGTTGGAACATTCTAAATCCATTATAGTTTTTAGATTTGTTTTTATATCTTTCCAAATTTCTTCTACTGGGCTATTTGTGATAAATTTACTTAGGAAAGTTTGTTGGAAGTTAGCCGCTGATTGGTGTAGTTTTATTGAATTACATTTATTCCAAAGATAGATTATTTTTCTAGGTATCTTATTAATTTTAGTTTTTATTGAATTGTTGACCCTAATAATATCATGGTCGGACAGTCCTGGAATTATTTTATAGTCTAACACTAGTCCTGGTCTATTTGCTAGGAAAAAATCTAGTGTTTTATTTTTCCTTGTTGTTGTTTTTACAATCTGTTCTAGGTTTACGTTGTTTATAGTGTCTAAAAAGTTTTCATTAATTTATTTGTTAGTTTGATGGTTATCAATTAATTGTATAATTTTTCCAATTTATATCTGAAAGATTAAAGTCCCCCATAATCCATAGAATTGCTTTTTTATTATTCTCTTTTATGAAAGTTAATTGACTACAAAGATTGTTCATGTATTCTAGGTTTGAATTCGGAGGTCTATATATACTGCCTACAATAAAGTGGGGATGAGTTTGGTGTATATATTTTACAATAAATATACTCTATATTAAAATTTGGCTGTGTAGTAATTTCTTCAGCTATGATATTTGATTTAATTACAAGTAGAACTCCTCCATAATTGTCTGGTCTGTCTTTCCTAAAAATATTATAATTGGTGTTTAAAATCTCAGAGTTATATATGTTGGGGTTCAACCAAGTTTCAGAACCAGCAATTATGTCTGGTTCTTCTGTTGTTATAAGTAGTTCTAAATCTGGAATTTTATTTTTTATGCTTTGGAAATTAACTCTTAGTGTTTTGAGAATGTTTTGATTATTATTATTAGATTTGTTATGGGTAATTTTATGGGTTTGTGTGGTAGGTTTCATTTTATCTAGTGGTTTATTTATAAAAGGATTAGCCAAACACTGTAAGAGTTTGTGGTGATCAGGTCTGTGGCGGAGTCGTTGTCTAGGGGTTGAGGTCCCCCCTTGGCCACAGATATTTACCACGTAGACGGGTAAAAGACTTAGCAACGCTGGGTTGTTTTTTCTTTCAACATAAGTTTAATGATATCCAGAAGCTTTGAACATATTCATGGTACAGTACAATTGGCAGTTACAGTTGATGGTCATACCATCCAAAAGTCCTAAGCCCAGCTTGACCGGATTGGACTACGTTCACAAAAAAAACTCCACACTCTATCGTACGTCTTTCACCTCCCTGCTACTCGGCAACTTAACCCTCCTTGTTTTGCGACACACAATGTGACCCCTATTATACCCCCGTCTTGTCCGACCGGTTTGTGACTGGACCCTGGGTCAATCACATGTCTCCCTTTGACCGTGGTCCTGTCAATTCATTACAACTTTGCACGTACCTTGAGTTCACTTGCCCCCGTTCCACGAGGACAAGTGTTCACAGCCCCATTTATGCGTAGTTATCCCCACACCACAACATCTGACCGTAACAAGGTCCTTATAGTTAAATAAGTCTGAACTGATTTGGGGCAACCCACAATGTATGCAGTGCCAAGATGCATATTTATTTCTTAGGCCTATTGCCATTGCTATGGTGTGTTAGCATGCAGGCATGCTATGTGATACCATTCATTGCAGGTGTCACACTGAATGGTTCCTTGTTTGCTAGTGCATGCCTTAATACAAATTTGACATTTAGATGATACTGGGCCTGGGTTAAGTTCTATGTCGCCTGAGAGAAGCAAAATTAAGATTAAGTGTTTTTGCCTATATCTACATATTTTATGTTTCCATTGTTTGAAGGAGATTTCCTTTGTTGTGCTTAAGATAGAGGTGGCGTAGTCAGTGTGCTTTGTGTTGTGGTGGTTTATAATTATTGATATATTACTCTGATTTTTAGGGTGTTTGTTGGTTGACGTTAATGTCCTTAAAAGTAGTGTGGTTATTACTAAGACTAAGATGCACATTCTTATTTTCGGGTTAGTGTTAGACTAGGTTTAATTTTAAGGCTTAAGACTTAAGACTATTACTAATTACTATTATTATTATTATGATACTATAAGTTATGCATAATTTTGTTAAATTGTGTTTTATTGTTCTAATTTGATTAAGTTCAATTAAATTTAAATATGAATTCTACACCTAGTAATCAAATTTATTTGGAAGGTATATAAAATTGGTGCTTTTATGTTATGTAAACAGTTACGATTAGGAGAGTTCAAAATTAATAACAATAACAATAAAAATGGCCGCCTACATAACTACATAGGATTTTAGTAATTTTAGCAAAAAATAATATTATTAAACAGCTAAAATTGTTATTATTTGGTTAATTAAAGATTAGTTAAGGGTTTGAAAAGAATTTAGTATTATGAAATTAGGCAAATATATGAAAATATATGAAAACTTAGCTCTAGTAGAAATAGTACATGACCTAGGGAGGTCCGTCTGTATAAGAAAAATATACTTTAAAAAAAATATTTCAATTATAGTCTATTACAGCGTAGGATGTTTTCAATTAAAGAATCGCCTCAAAAAATTTCCCTAAATATTTCAAATGTATTTTTATTGAAAATTAATTTATAAAAAAACTTAATTCCCATTTAATTTTCCACATATTCAAAATAAAATTAACTGACCATTTCTCTAAAGATCTCTATAAACTTGTCAAAAAAATTATATATTTACAATGCTGCATGGTACTGCAATTGTAAGTAGCAAATAATTCTAACGGTATCTTTAATATAATAAACTACGACACTTCCTCCTCAAAATGCATTAAGGGCCGTCCATAAATGACGTCACGCGATTTAGCGGATTTTTCAACCCTTCCCCCATCACGCGTCGTCACAAAAAAATATACCCCCCTCCAAAGATACGTAAAAAAGCTTTGACCAAAAAAAAATTAATTAAATTTTTTTTTAAAAATCTTATTTTCTATAAGAAATTAAGTATGTTTCAAATCACTTTTTTGTCATTTACGTATTTATTTAGTGTAGGTCTGCATTGTAATATCGTAACACGAGTGAAGCTATGTCAAATTTCAATAAATAAATTGTAAGCTAGTGCTTCTCAAACATGTTTTTGTATTAGACGATCGGAAGGAATTTTTCCATTTCACCGGGTACCGGTGCATTCTTTTCCGATTTTGACGTGATTTTCATGTACTGACGTGATAGCAAAATGAGCCCCACATGACTTTAATCCCTATAAGATTAAGTATGAATTCGGCTTGTTTTATATAATATATTTTTTTAAAATGTGTTTAGTTGACAAGGCTAACTGTTGCATTCTGAGATCTGGATTAAAGAAGACTAAGTCTCGACTCTTGTTCAGGGAATACTTCAAGCCTTTATTAAGTCAGCAATATATTTACAGCATCAATTCAGGTACACGACGTAATACCTTAACAATGTCCACTCACTCGTAAGTACCAACGCTGAACACTCGAGCCACCTCGATGTGTCACCAGCTATCAGAGCAAACGCTATATCCAAATGCTAGTCCTAACAAGGGCTATGGACCTTTGCACTCGGTCCGTATTCTCATGTCTTCCTCTCTCTCTGTCTCACACACACTATTTATACACAACACGGCTGTCTAACTTTCATACCGGGTGAATACAATTAACACCATTATTGACAAGTAAACTCTTCTCAAGTCACGCCTTGACCCGAGTCACAACAATGACTCACAACAATCTCACAACAATCATTCGCAGTGATTCTCATACCCTGACATATTCCCCCTCTTCCGTTAGATTCTACTTACGAGTAGAATCTCACAATAACAACAAAGTCAGGGCATGGAATCACTGCACCTTAAAATACATTAATGTAATACATCATGATTTAATCAATATCTTTAAAAATAATTTTATGCACAAAAATGCATTTTAAAAAATAAATAGTATATACAACACAGCAAAAATCCACATGGTCGTACCTGTATACGACTTCACTAACCCACTACGTCATTCGAGAGGAACAGCCGTCCTACTACTACTCCCGAATTACCTACTCTATATATATACATCAATGCAAATTAAAAAAAATGTACACATATGATCTTAATGCATGTCATTATCAATAATAATCAATCCATCTATAATTATACAATTTACACAATTTTAGAAAAAAAAACAAGAAAACTTCTAGCACTTAAGAGCTTGTCCAAATCACAGGGCATTTTACAGAGCAATCACTGCTCACTTAATTACTTTCCCCACCTGTGTTATGGCGATCTCTTATCCATCCATAGACACAGTTATAATTATATGTATATAAATACAGCCCATCGCTCCTGTCACACAGGAACTTGGTTAATTGATTTAAAAAAAAACTGCCCATCACTCCTGCCGCACAGGACGTAGTTAATTATATAACAAAGGGAGCCTATCTCCCATGCCATACAGGTCGGACTTCCTACTTATTGACTACTCGTACATTATTATCTTAATTCTCAAAGAACCAACCTTCGACCTACTACTGGTCATAACACATCACATAATTAGTACCCAACAATTGACCATTTTTACGCGATATTGTTTTCTATTTACAACTGACTCTACTGGTTCCTCATATAAATTCCTTATGATATTTATTCCAGAATTACCTCCAGCATGAGATAATGTTATAGGGATAACTACTTATCCAAACTATAGACATTGCAGCCAGAATGGATTTAACCCATTACAATCAATTATATCACAATCATGTGCATATAGTAGTCGTAATTAACATAATTAATCATAATAATCATAATCATGAACAATATCATTATCACCACATATCATAATTACATCCTTATAAAACAATGGCCTGAGGTCATCCGGACCCAAACATTCTCATCAAAAACTTTCATCAGCATGACAATACAACCATCTCATATTTATTACCTCCATCATTACCCAATCCAAGCACTAACTTAAAATAGTACCTAATCACCTTGACACCTTACACTCATGTTCATATAATAATAATACTGGCCCGAGGTAACTCAGACCCCAAATTTCTAACCAACAACGTTGTCCTTACTCCTCATATTTTCATTTAAATAAATCATCATCCTCGAAAAAACAATACATATTTCCTCTTTATTTACATCAATCAAATATCCAGCAAGGAAATAAATGTATATACCAAAAATCATAGTCATTATTTTGATGGTGATCCAACAACAAAAACAGTCTTTATTAGTAATACAAGGTTGATACCTGTGGTTACCCCAAATTTATGGTAACGCCTACTATTTATCCTTCTCCGGGACTCAATTATTAGTTACTTTGCTCAGTAATTATGATCAACATTACCAGATCTGTCATGATCCTACCAGTCTCAGTGGGACCGTGATGTTTTATCGTAGTTTGTCTGTGTCAAAAACCATTGCACCTCTATCATCACCCCGGTCACCCCTGTCACTACTTCTAAGAGCTAGCCGGCCACTCTTGTCACAACATTTAAATTCTTCTTCTTGACCGCTCAATTTCCACTTTGTATCCCTTACTAACTCAGCGAAACAGCCCTCTTTACCCACGTGCATCAATGTTTTCTCGAGGACCCCCATTATCATCCACATTATTAGTCCCCATGAACAAGCAACTCTACTTGTTTTTCGGCCTCCGTGACTCGACCGAGTCATAAACCTGTCCTGCGAGTCCTTGTCCGTCATGGTCTGATTTCTGCTTAGTACTGTTCTCATTGTGTCAAGCTCAATGTCCCTGCGTAACTCCGTGCAGGCTCTGTCACAAGAAACATTCCCCGTGCTGTGGTCATAAGCATAACCTTTGCCCAGTAAATTAAAACATTGGCCCGTTGAGCCAACGTCAGTTTTTCTTGCAATATTTTACCTTTAATTTTCCCCTTTCTGTCCCTAGTTGTCATCTTTCCCATTCCTCATTTTTTTTTCTCATTATATTCACTAGCGAACTGCTATTCTCCCCTCTCCGTTCTCCAATCTATCCCCTGGTCGCCGTAACTCGACCGAATTTCGATGTAATACCCAACCAATCAGCTGCCATATCTGCTTATTGCCGAGATAAAAAAATCTGCAATAATGTTATCTTCACCTTAAATGTATTCAACGTTGAAATTATATTCCTGTAACATCAAAACCCACCTGGAAACTCTTGAATTTTCAAATTTAGTCGGATTCAAGTATTTTAACGCTTGGTGATCACACTGAAGCGTAAATCTTGTACCCATTAAATAGTAGGATAATTTCTGAATTCCCCATATTATTGCCAAGCATTCATTCTCTATTGTTGAATATCTAGTTTCCCTGTCAAAAAGTTTACGACTAATAAATTTAACCGGGTGGAGCATATTGTCTCTCTTCTGCATCAAACATGCCCCCACTCCCTTCGTTGACGCATCTGTACGAACTATAAACGGTTCCTTAATGTCGGGAAGAACCAAAATAGGGTTATTTGTTAAATATTTTTGGATTGTATCCAATGATTGTTGGCATTCATTGGTCCAACATGTATTATTAGGTTTACCTTTCTTTGTAAGGTCCGTCAATGGTGCTGTTATCGTTGAAAAATTATGTATAAATTTATTGTAATACGCTATTAGGCCAACTAGTCCCCTTACTTGTCTCTTATTTTTGAGTCGTTCTATTTCCAAAACTTTGTTTATATTGTTCATGTCTGGTTTTAAGATGACTGCTCAAATTCTATGTCCCAGAAATTCGATTGATTCTTTACCTATTTCTAACTTAGATGGTTTAATGGTGAACCCTGACTTTTTAAGAATCTCTTAAACCTCTCGAGTAACTTGTATATGCGACTCCCAGTCGTCTGAGTATACACAGATATCGTCAAAATAAGTAACTACCTCTTTTACTACTTTGAATAATTTCTTAAAAATTTTATTGAACGTTGCCGGTGCGGTTGCCAATCCGAATGGCATAAAGTTATATTGATATGCCTCGTCTTGGCCTTGAAAAGCTGTGTATTCTTTCCTTTTTCTTCAAGAGGTATTTGCCAATATACCTTTGTTAAGTCTAGTTTCGTAAAGTATTTGGCTTTATTCATGTGTTCTAGAAGTTTATCCTGGTTAGGTATAACTTCTGCTACTTTTTTTGTAATTGCGTTCAACTTTCTATAATCCACGCAAGTCCGAATCGATCCATCTTTTTTCTTAATTAAAACCAAGGGAGAGCAATATGGTGACTGTGATTCTTCAATTATACCTAGTTCTAACATCATATTAATCTCCTCTTTTATTAAATCCTTTATATTAACTCGTGGTGTCTGCGGCCGACCGACCGACCGACCGACCGTCCGACCGACCGACCTTGTCGCCAAAACTTTTGATCGATTTTTAACCCACTTGCTCGCAAGATAGCGAGCGAAAAATTTTCAGGCAGTTTTGTACCGATGATAAAAACAATGTATCAAAATTTCAGATCGAACGCATGTACCGTAATTAAATTATTGATTTTTTAGATTATTTTATTTATTCCTATGTATCATGCTATTTTTTGAGATAGAGCGTCGCGGTGCGTATTATATTGAACAACCTTTCTGTCGCGCAATAAGGTGCGTATTTTATTGACAACTCTTTTTATAAACATATTCCTGATCGGTGCGCATTATATTAAACATGTTTTACGACACAACTGCAATTTTGTATTTCTGGATGGTCTGGCGATGCGTATTATAATGAACATTCTTTTAATTACTTCTCGTACATAAAGGATTTATAGTCAAAAACTTAATTTTTTACGGGTTTTTCTTATTTAGACTTTGTATCATATGTATAGGTATTGCATAAGGTTTTAAGTTAATGGGCTTGGAGTCTAATAATTCTATTTTGTGCGTACCCGCCGATGTTTTTCCTGGTATATCTTAAATGATTTCCTTGTACTCTTGCACCATATCGTCATCTTCTCTTTTCTGTGTCTCCGTAAGTTCCTTATTAATGACAATGCATGAATTATCTTTGACGTTGAATAACGGAATTTGCTTAATGTCCTCACTATTTACATCTTCTCTTTCTTCTTTGGTTATCACTGTGGCACTGGCACCATTAATTGTCTTTTTATTTTTCTCTGCTTCCGATAAGTTCGCATCTGTGTTATCCATGTTATTTTCGACAAATTTTGTTAATCTGTTGAGGTGATAAACTGTACGTTTATGTCCCTTCGCAATCTCTGCATTAAATTTCGATAATTTTCTTGTGACGGTGAATGGACCTTCTGAATACAGAGCGAGTTTATTTCCTTTTTTAGGTTTCTACACGAGCACTTTGTCACCAATTTGTATATCTTTCTCTCTAGCCCTTTGGTCATAATATTGTTTATATTTATTTGCCTTTCCTTTATTGATTGCCTCTGTTTTATATAACCCTGATTTTAATCTGTTTTTGAGGTCTATTATATATTCATATGTCGTTTTATCTTCCATTGTCGTATTTTCATTTGTCAGTATTTTCCTTAAAATTGACATTGGTCCTCTCACTTTTCGCCCAAAGAGGAGTTTATAAGGTGACATTGTCATTGTCTCGTTCGGAACTTCCCGATATGCAAACAAAATCGCCGGTAAAAATCTATTCCAATTGTTGGGTTCCTCATCTGCCACTTTTCTTAACATGCTTTTTAGGGTGCCATTTAATATTTCCACCATCCCGTTAGACTGTGGGTGGTAAATAGAAGAGTGACTGGATTTTATATTAAACAATTCACACACCTGTTTGTACATATCGGAGGAGAACTGGGGCCCGTTATCTGACAGGATCTCTTCTGGGAATCCCATTCTAGAAAATATTGTTAATAGGGCCTCATAAACGTCTTGTGATGTTATATTTTTAGCGCAATAGCTTCAGGTCAACGAGTAGCCATATCTACCAACGTAAGGATATATCTATTCCTATTTTCACTTAATTGTAAGGGCTCTACTATATCAATAGCAACCTTCTGAAATGGTGTTCCGATCACTTCCATTTGACCTAGCTCTATGGGTTTTATGCTTCCCGGTGGACGAGCTTTTTGGCAAATAGGGCAAGATTTTAATGAATTCTTTGATATCTATGCTCATACGTGGCCAGAAGTACTGAGAGAAAAATTCTGTATTTGGTTCTTGTGACTGACATGTGTCCGGCCAATGCTGTTGTGTGAGCCGTTTCTAAGACTAATCGTCGGTATGGTTTCGGAATCACCAATTTTTTTTCAACACTGTTATCTATTTTAGAAATAAATATCCTGTATAATATATTATTGTTTATTTCAAACGTTATTATTCCTTGTTTGGTGCTTTCCACCCTCTGACTTTTAGCTTTTTGCCATAGTTTATTTAGTCCACCATCCTTTGCCTGCTCCTCAGCTAAATTGATGTGTTCAAATATTTTTGGAATTGTACTAATCAACGTTTTTATTTGTGTTCCTCCCCCTTTATCTCGTTTATTCTGGGCCCTGGTAACTACGTTACCGTGATGGAATGATGTGTCCTCGCATGATCTAACATTTTCTACAATAACATCTGCTCCCGGGTCTTCAAAAAAGGCGGACAAAAATCTACCGCTGAGATAAGGGGTTTTAATGTCTACTATAACAGTTTCAAACGTTTTTATTGTCCCATCAATTAGTTTAACTGTAAAGGTCTGATCAGTCATGTTTTTTTTTGGTATTAGACTCTTTCTGCACCCTACGATTTAACAGCTGGTTTTTCTAAGAAGAGAAGCTTCCTTCCCTAACAACAAACATTTTTCGACTTTTAACCTACCCGTGGACTTTCTAAAAATATCGTTCATACTCCCCACGCATAGCGTATTGCGAGACTGCCACCCTTTTCTAGGTTTATACTTCTCCCACTGTATAGTACGACCCTGTTTGCAATATTTGCTTAGTCACCTATCCTGGCTGTACCATGGATACTTATTTCCATAGCTAGATTTCTGGTCTGAGTTTTTATACTGATTTCCTTTCGCATGTGCAGGCATCCTATTTTTGGCCCATTTCTGTCGACAGTTGGCCATCATGTGACCCCTCTGACCCAGTTAAAGCATGTACCCATTACTCGGCTCTCCGTCGAGCGACTCCTAGACTTGCCTCCATATTCACCCTTATGTTCCGCCACACCCCCTACCAGTGGCTGTGTATTGCTTTTCTACTTAATTGTCCTTTTCCTGCCGACTTTATATGGTCAATTTGTGTCAGTACGTCCTCACATTTTGGGGGCATTATTCATTAGGATGCATTTAACAGCCTCTTCATTCATATTCAATAATAACTTGTTTCTACATAATAAATCCCTTAACCCCTCAAATGTTCTCTCTGTCTTTGTCGCAACATATTCGTCGAGCTCTTGGGACCCGTCGAAATTTTTCAAATTCTTTAATATTTGTCGAAGGTCTTTGTTTTCTCTCGAGTGGCTTGTCATGTCCAGTTCAGTTACGTTTTTCCTTTTAATTTCTGCCAATTTCAATTCGTGATCCCTTTCTTTCTGTCTCTGTTTCTCGTCATACTCTCTCTGTTCCCTTAATCTTTCTTGTGTTTGAAAATCTTTCCATTGATCCCTCACATATTCGTCTAGTTTATCCCCATCTTTTTTAAACGACTCTAATTTCTCGTCAATGTTTATACCCTTACTATTGCTTCTAGTTTCCATTCTACTTCTACAATAACTTCACAATAGTTATAGTGTAAATATAGAAGGAGAAAAAATAATTTATCAAATTTTAAATGATTACTTGCCTGGATTTACAGAATTACATACACAACTTAAATACGTGTCCATAGAATGCTAACGTAACACAGTTCTCCTGGTAGCACACTGATATTGTCCAGCAATAGTTCTCACGGATAGTCCAACACACTGTATACTGGACTCTGATATTCGAGCGGATGCTTTGTTGACTGTCGTTCGCCGACCCCCATAGGTCTCTGGATACGAACGTTAAGGTGGATGCCTAGTTCTCAGGCAGTAGTTCACCGACACCATCATGTTTCTGGTCACGAACGTTAAGGCGGATGCCTTGTTGTCGGGCGGTCATTCACTGACACACTCAGGACGAACGATTATGCGGATGACTTGTTGCAGTCATTCCCCGACACACTCCTTAGGACTCTGGGCACGAACGGTAGGGCGGATGACTTGTTGTCGGGCGGTCGTTCACTGACACACTCAGGACGAAAGATCAGGCGGATGACTTGTTGCAGTCGTTCCCCGACACTCACCTCAGGACTCTGGAATGCTGAGGTGGACGCCTCGTTGAGTAGACCAACTCTGTCTCACCTAGATGCTGTTGCTTGACGTAGAGATTAACTTGCTATCCACAAGAGTCTACAGAAATCCTCGGACGGGCCCCCACTGTTGCGTTCTGGGATCTGGATTAAAGAAGACTAAGTCTAAACTCTTGTTCAGGGAATACTTCAAGCCTTTATTAAGTCAGCAATATATTTACAGCATCAATTCAGGTACACGGCGTAATACCTTAACAATGTCCACTCACTTGTAAGTACCAACGCTGAACACTCGAGCCACCTCGATGTGTCACCAGATATCAGAGCAAACGCTCTATCCTAATGCTAGTCCTAACAAGGACTATGGATCTCTGCACTCGGTCCATATTCTCACGTATTTCTCTCTCTCTTTCTTACACACACTATTTATACACAACACGGCTGTCTAACTTCCATACCGATTGAGTACAATTAACACCATTATTGACAAGTGAACTCTTGTCAAGTCACGCCTTGACCCGAGTCACAACAATGACTCACAACAATCTCACAACAATCATTCGCAGTGATTCTCATACCCTGACACTAACGAACAATGCAGCGATAATGTCAAAAACCATTTGATGTGATTAACATTCGTGATTAAGCTCGCGAATGTGACTATTGATCTTACAATGATATTTCATTGTTGGTAAAACTAGAATATATAGATACAGTACGATTCTTAAAATTGATTTCGATCTTATAAGAACAGTTTTCCTGCTAAGTATATGCACATCAAAGGCATTTCGTCTAAAATTATCACATTGAAATCAAATCTCATGTTTTCTAAAAATTATTTGGTATGCGCTGAAAGAGGAATGTGGCGACTTCTGTACGAACCCCTCATTTGACAGGAAAGTAGGGTAACATTTTTGCGTCGCAAAATACAGTAACTCCTTCAAGTTGAATACTGAAAAATACTATGACATTAATAAAATATCCAATATTATCATAACTTTTTATTTCGAAGCTCACGGGGATTTTTTGTTTGGTTTTTTTGGCTTTGGTTGTTTTTTTTTCAAACTTTTTTTTCACGATTTCACGTACGTCACACGAGCTGCAAATATATGTCACCAATGGACAAAGCGTGTTTAAATTGGTGCATTCTCTTGAGGAATTTATAAACTAATGAAACATACATGGCTACCGCTATCGGGCGGCTTAACTAAGGGGTGGGTGAAAAGCGGTAAATTATCTCATTTGGGGTAAAAAGGGAACTCTTGGGGGTAATGCTGAATCATTGTGGGCATATAAAATTCGCTAGAGACCACATCTTTTGGGTTCACAATAATGTTAACATAAAACTTTTATAATATTAATTTTTAGGTAACCCGTTAAACCGGTCCGTTTTTTTAAAACGTTTAACCGGCATTCAAAAAACTAACTGTGTTAACATCCTTAGATTATATTTTATTTTAATGCACACAAATTAAACATTGACTAATAATCATCATGGTTAACTTCTTTGTTTAGAAAAATAAATTATTTAAAAATAATATATTTAAAATGTATTTTTTAAAAATCCCTCAGCGGGCAAGAAAGAGGTCGGCGAACAGGGGTAAATTCCCTCATCTAGTGTCAAAAGGGAATTCTTTGGGGTAATGCAGACTCATGTGGGACATATAACATCCACTACAATCCAATAGATATATTAAAATAAGTGATGTGTACGTGTACGCTTGGAAAATATGCCCACTATTGAACCGCTTCCTCCCAGAAAATGCATTTTTTAAATTTGACAACTGTGTAAATTTCGTATTTACGTACTATACGAAGATACTTAAATCAGCCCTACTTACATTTATATTGACACGAGTGACAATAATCTTAATCCACATGATTTTACTTATCAAGTATCGTTTCTGTGAAATTGCAAACAAATGCCTTAAAACTTGAGCTAAGTTGTTTTGTGCCCCTGTCGAAATGCGATGTCAAGAATTTTAAGCATTCAATAAACTTAATGAATACTTTGACTAATTTTAAATGGGCTCATTTATCATTATGTCTAGAATGGCCAGGGGCGTTTGACCAAAAACCAATCGAACAATTATATCAGACTTAAAACGTTTATAATTGTAACAAATATATATCCCCAAAAAAAATAATAAAGAAAAATAAAAAAATAAATAAATAAAAATAAAAAATAATAATAAAAAATGAATTTTCTGTGTCGTTATGACTTAAAATATATATACAAAATCCTATTCAGATCATTTTAGACAAATTTCATGCTTGTAAAACTCACAAGTTGCTTTTTTTTGGGGGGCGGGGGCAATGACGCCACCCCTAATCCCCGAATCATGTGTACAGGACTTCGAGTCTGGGTGTGGGGGGGTGTAACGCACACATAAACTGTATAAACTGTTTGGGGTAACCGGCAAAAAAGATCGTCGACTCCTGCCATGAGAGAACCAAACAACTGCGGTTACATCACAAATGCTTTGATGTCAACATCAAAAGACGCAGGGTAACAATTTCATACGTTCTCTCTTGGGTTCTCAAACTTAAGGATTGTAATTAGATTTAATTTTCATGTCTTAATAACGTACGACAACCGGCGTCTGATGGTCTACTGACCGGCATATTGAGAATCACTGATTTATTAACTCATTAAATAAATTGTAAGCGACCAAATATTTCAGTGGACGTTTTATTTAAAGATATCTTTTTGGTGTGATGCCATATTTCTTAAACCCCCCTCCCTCCCCCCTCGTCACGCATCGTCACAAAAGTGTGAACCCCCTCCCCCCTAGGTGCATGACGTCATTTATGGACGGCCCCTGAGCTACATATCGAAAAGTGACAAAATCGAATGCATAAATTGTATACATGTAATGTAGATTCTAAAACATTTGAACGAACTAAAGCCAGTCGAATTAAAAAAGCTTCACAAAACTATCGCACTATATTTGGACATTAAATTAAATTAGAATAAGATAGCGCAATCTCACAGAAAGACTTAAATGAATTTATAAAATCGATAACTATCTGGAGAAGGTATTTTCAACTAGAAAAGTGTCAACTGTTAAACGTAGCAAAGTAAAAGAAATAAATGCATTCAAAATATTTCATTCGTGGAAAAGAACTAAAGCAAACTAAAGATGCCAAATACTTAGGAGTAATAATAAATGAGAAAA
This sequence comes from Ampullaceana balthica, assembly GCA_944989445.1. Classification (NCBI taxonomy): domain Eukaryota; kingdom Metazoa; phylum Mollusca; class Gastropoda; family Lymnaeidae; genus Ampullaceana; species Ampullaceana balthica. The sequence continues at coordinate 268,968 of CALYLW010000640.1, read as the reverse complement.
TACCATGGAATCCCTATTTAAATGAAGTTATAATAAACAAAATCTTTGGCTTTATATAAAAACTTGTACAAAGATAATTATGATATAAAACTAAAATGCTACGTTACTTTTGTGAGGCCTTTAATAGAAAGTGCATCTTCTGTATGGGAACCATCCACCATTGAAAAGAAAACATTGACAAAATAGAACACAGTCAAAAAAGAACTGTCAGATGCATGTGAACGATTCAGGGTTGCGGAAATTAACGATTAATTTCACGATTAATCGCTAAAATTTTAAAGATAATTTTTTTAACGAGTAATCGACCCACCACTTATAAATATACTTGAAATGAAAAAGTAATATATTTCGGCCGATAAATATAAACTAAATTCCAGACGGTTACACGAACATTTTTGGTTTAAACTATTGACTGACGTGAATGTTCAAAATGTTGATAAAGGTTATTGTGTTCATTGAGAACTCGTTTGCCAAACATGCAATATTTATTCTATGTCTAAGCTTCATTGGTTTGTGTGCAAAGTTTAAAAAAAAATTGTTGCACAACGTCCATTTTCTTTCTTGCAATATTTTACTAAATTTGCTGCGCGGTAATTCTAAACTCCTGCGTGGTATCGCTCAAATATCTGGGTAGTCACGTTGCTAAAAGGGAACATTGCTACCATGTTTCTAACAATTTGCTTACATATCACCTGCAAACCAAATATCAACTAAAGTATCGGAAACTTCAGCTGAGACAATCTAAATCTATGTGGACGATTGTTCAGCTCGGCTAGTTATATTGTCAATAAGACCCGCTTATCACTTGAACCAAATAATGTCAATACACTTGTCTGTCAGCGTTGTTGGTTAAAAGATGTCATATAAAGAAGATATTCCGGGTGTTATTTCGGTTTTTGACAACAATTTTATAAATAATACTTCTGACACCATACATTTTACTTTTTGGGTTTAAAAGATATTAACGATTAATTAAACGATTAATTTTAAATTATTTGTTAACAACTCTAATATATATATATATATATATATATATATATATTTATATATATATTTATATATATATAAATATAAAGCTCAGTTGGTGTTTGTATCTTTCTATGTTTGTATGTTTCACTTTTCGACTTTTTGTTACATAATCACGGAAATACCAAATGACGAACGTGGACAAAATTTGGTAGGATCGTTCCTATTAACCTGCAGATGGTTTTAGTATAGTTTTTTGTAATTGTCCCTTTCCCCGAAAGACGTAAATTAAAAAACTCAGAAAATATGGACAAAGAAGAATAAATTATATCTCATTCCCATATTGAACAACTTCAGGCGGGCATTCAAGTCGAGTTATTTTTGATGCATTAATTTCTTCAAATGGTTTATTTTTAGCGTTGCGCTTTAAAAATCCTTTATTGTATAATTACGATGTTCACTTTTTCGTGTACTTATCATAAATTGATCTGTGTTATTTCATTATCATAACATTCATATTTGGTTTGCTTTGCGGTACAAAGCAGTGGCTTTTTTACTGGTACTTTCTTTATATATCATAGATGGGTTAAAAGTGTTTTATTACATTTATCACACGATGAATGGAATTTATTTTGAAATCAAGAGTTGTGTTATGTTGTTTATATTATCTCACAATTTAATTAAATAAAATATTCATAATGTGAGTAAATATTATGTGAAAATAAATGACCCAAGTCAAAAAGCTTAATCGTAAGTAGAGCACTTACACGATCCTTTTTCTAAAAATGTGTTCCGTGTTATTTTTGCTAATGCAGTTTTGATTTTTAATATATATATATATATATATATATATATATATATATATATATATATATATATATATATATATATATATATTAGGGTGGAAAAATTTTTTTTTCGATTTTTCTAAATTTAAGGCCTGCATTTTGTTCTGCCAGAAAAAAAAAGAGTTTTCTGAAAAAATGAATACAATCGTGAAATATTTAGGGGTTGCACAAAGGCAATGAAAACATTGATTTGGTACTAAATAGTAATTTAATGGTTTTTGTTGAATGTTTAGTGTTAAACATGAAATAACAACCTCAAAACAAATAAAATAATAGAATGCAACAAAACAAAGTGGACGTCATATTCACTGACTGCTTTTTGCTAGTCCAGTAACCACTGTGGTCTTCTTTGCATCCGGATATAATCGTCGGTGTTCTTGTACCACCTGAAGTAAAAATTGCTTTTGATCTTCTTTTCTGCATAAAACTTCATTGAAATCCTGAATCAGTTTCACTCCTCTTTCGGCTGTGTCATTAACAACTTTAAAATTGGTTACAGCCTTTTCTGCATGTTTGTATTCATTGTTGCTGCTCCATGCTTCAGGGGACATCTCCAGGAATGAATGTGGTAAACCAAGAATGGAGAAAAATGCCTATGTATTGTTTTTAACAAAGAATCTGATGGGCTGGTCTGCAGAGAATCCATTGAAATCAAGACGCTAAGCTCGATTTGTAGATCCGGGTTTTTCTTGCATATTTTTAAGCATCTGAACATTTTTTTGGCATCAATATTTCCATTAAAAAAAGCGATTTGAACTGTAATTTCACTTAGATACCATAATGTCGACCGAAAGCTTTTTTTGCTGCTTTTCCAATAATTGAATTTATGGAGTTATCTTTTTCTAAATACTTCAGAAATGATAGATCATTAATGGTGCCCTTGCTGGCTGTGGGGCTTGAAACCACAGTTCCATATAAGTACTGGAAACAAAAAGAGTAACTGAAACAGTCCTTGTTCTTCAGAAAGCTTCAGCTTAAACTGCTTCTTAAACATCCACATCTTGTAGCAATAAATTATTCTTGCCATCCAACGTGCCCTGTGTACAGCTCCTGGAGCATGGAAATGAATCCCACGTGGTAGTGTTCCTCTAAGAAATATGACAGCCAGTTCCAAAAATTCTCTGTAATCATCTCGTGGGTGACGAATTTGAAGATTGTCATTTGCAAACTGCAATGTGCAGTCTTTGAAAAGGTCTACTTCAGTCATCCCATCTGCAGTATCATAGGATCCCTTCTCCATAAAATACCACTGGTCTTTAAATCGTTTGAAAAGTGAAATATCAGGTACTGATGAGGGACTACTTTTCTCCAATGCAGTGAACACTTTTTCCAGAACAATTTCCATCATATGGTGGCGGCAAGCAAGATGAATAAGACTTTTTTAAAGCAGCTTTTCAATTAAAACACATGCCCCTTTGGAATCCCAAGTGTTACTTGCTGCTGTGTCAAAACATAATGTTACTACTTTTTCACTAATTCCCCAGTCCTTCAGACATTCAACTACAGCTTGAGCTTGACTGTCACCTGTTCCTGAAGCCAATTTTGGTACACCTATCAAGCACTCTATTTACAGTCCTGTTACAATCACTGGCAATCTCTCAACATTCTCCCTGGCTGTAAGATATGGACGCAATTTTCCATCCCAATGTACAGTTAATGATACTTGTGGATCAAACAATTCTTTTACTTCATGTGATGTGTATATCTATCTAATATATATAGTGAGTCCTCGGGTTATGCCGGTCCCAACCTACGCAATTTCGTGGTTACGAACGCACCTCTTGAACATATAAAAAAATAATATTGCGCGTCATTTCGACTATACTTTAAATATTAATTTTTACTTTCATTCATGTTTTAAGGATTTGTTCTCTATTTTTTAAAAAAGTAATAGTATTTTTAATTCATGTCGTAAGGAATTGTTTTGTATTTTCAAAAACTTCTTATTAAAAATGTATGTCATTAACTGTTTCAATTTGTATATCACTGGCAATCTTTGCCGAAAATTTGTTTTAATTATATATACTAGAAATGTCCCCACGCTCATTCAGCGGTAGTGTGCTGCTCTCCGAGGATTAGTTGAAAATATGCCAACAATTATATGTTAAGTATGTATGTGTATGCGACGATTTATGTTCCGCTTTCTTGTTAAAATATAACTAAATTTTGTGCTGACTATTGGGAATGCAACTTTCAGTTGGTCAGAAATATACATATGAAGAATGTAAATCTCAAATTCTGAGACATTTTTACGTGATATGATTAGCCCTATAAAACTAAACAGCGATTCAAAAAGGCATTACTTTTGGTGACGTTTTTTCCCACAATACTTTATTTTCAGCGGTGCGCATTCAAAAAATATTATAATGTCTAATTACGGTGCGCACATTTTCGTGTACGCTTCATAATTTGAGCTGTGTAGTACAAAGAATTGTCATTTTCTTTACTGTTACTTTCTATATATTATATAGACACGTAAACATATTTAATTACAACTGCCACACGATGCATTAGATTTATTTGTTTACACGTTTAAATTTAATTGCGAATTTGTTTTAATTATTTTCTGTTCCATAACTCGACATTTAATAAAAACCTTTTTATGTAATAATTGTGTCGGTATTTTTTTCAAGGCTTCATTTTAAGCGGTGCGCGTTCTAAAATATTTTGTCGCCTGATTACTGTGAGCACATTTTCGTGTACGCATCTTAAATTTAGCTGTGTCCTATTAATATAACATTTATATTTTGTTTGTTTTTTACATAAGCTATTGTCTTTTACATAACCTATACACTTATACTATTTAAACTGAGGCTACCGGACCTATTAACATAAGTAGATTAAACTAAATAAAGTGATCCTAAAAACGCTTAATTATTTTTGTAATGCGAATTGAATATGTTATGTTCAATCCTTTGATGATGGATTAACATAGGCCATTTTTAAAATCAATTATTGTCATGGCTTCACATGGGTTTTAACATAAAATTGATAAATTAGGAATATAGCCTAATTTCTTTATTTATCTTTATTATCTTTATCTCATAGACGCTGTTGCAAATATTGTATTAATTACAATTGTGTTACGATGCAGTGTCGTAAATATATAAGAGGTTTTTAGTGACGACAGTGGCAGATATATTTTGTAAAATGTCAACAAAGCAGTGGCCTTTTTTAATGGATACAAACAAACATAAAAATATCAACTGAGCTTTATATATTACATATGCGTTTAAATTATTTTATTTCAATTATTTTCACGATGCATTGTATTAATATTTTACATGCAATGCATAACATTGGTATGTTTAAAAATGTAATTCACAACTTGACATTTAATTAAAAACCATAGATGTAGCGAGTTTATTTTATGTGTAAAGTGATGGCCTATGTCAAATAAACTTACACTTTAAAACAGTTTACTTAAGCTTTATATACCCTTTACATTATAAACTTTAGCTACAGAACGTATTAATTAAACTTGACTAAATTTAATGAAGTTATTTTGAAAACGCTTTTTATGTTTTTATGTCCATTCTTTTGTATTCAATATAGCATCGGCCTTTTCTAAAAATGCCTTTTAATCATTTTTAAGATGCGCTTATTAGCAGACAGTTGAATCTTTTTTTCATTTTTATTTTATTTTTCAGAAATAAAATCTAGTGTGTGTGTGTATTGAATATAATTTACAAAATATGATGCCTTATCCGAAATAGGGAACAAAAAAAAAGATTCCTTTTTGAAATTATACACATTGCTTATAAACCGTAAATATAAATCGTAAAATATATAGACATAAAAAATGTTAAATATTATTTCCCTGTTACAACGATTATGAATACTTCAAAAGGAGGAGTTATTTTGGTCCAGAACATTTACTTTGAAACAAGACTTTATTTTATGCGGCTAGCTTTCTATATTGTCTAAATATGGTGTGCACATTTTTTAAGGGATCGTGCCACATGTTCTTTATCTTATAGACGCTGTTACAAATATGATATTACTTACCAGCATTGTGATACGATTCAGTTTCGTAATGATATATTAATTTTTTGAGGGACGAGGGTGGTAGAGCTCTTTCGGAAAACCTATAAGTTATGTTTATTTTGTACAAGTGGGAATGAAATTGTAAATTAAGTTATTATGGTCGTCAAGATTCATTATTTAATAAGTCATATCTTTTAAATAGTAAGGTAATGTTAGAGGCACTGCGTTAAGTGAAAACAACTCACGCGGTAAAATGGCATATCTCGGTTTCCCATAAGATTTTAACTAAATATATGAATCTGAAATTTAACATGGCAAATAAAAATTGTAATAACCAGCAACAAATACTTGGATAAAGGGTCAACACACTCCCGCTACAAAGTGCGGGTATATTTCTAGTATATACATATATATATATATATATATATATATATTATATATATATATATATATATATATATATATATATATACATATATATATTCTAACACATGTGAACATCATAATTAAATAAAAATTATATCATTAAACAATTAATGTTAAAGTTACACTAGAGTTAAATATAAATTACATTTTTTTCCTTTTGAATCAAAATATTAGCCTTTTAACTTCTTCATAAATAAACATTTACTCCAGAATATTGTCATAGCAATTAAGTATGTATGTCATATTTGGAAAATGTTGAAAAACGCAGTTACGTTACTAATTTCTCAAATACTTTGCTTTTAATTTGATGTATTGATATTATTTCTTTTTTTTTCATCTTGTTATTTAAATATAAAAGAATTTTCTAGATAATTTTCCCGGTACCTAAAATTCGTCAGATCAGCTCAATCTGTCATTACTTAACAGTTAGTGCCACAAAAACACTAGTCTGTGCTCTTGTACTGGCTCGTATGGATTACTGCAATTCTCTTCTGTCAGGTGTGCCAAAACAATGCATTGAAAAACTACAGAAAGTTCAAAATTCAGCTGCCAGACTGGTGCTCAAGGCAAAAAAACATGACCATGTTACTCCACTTCTTCGCTCACTTCATTGGCTGCCTATACAAGCCCGTATTGATTACAAACTGGCCGTTCTCTGTCACAATTTCTTTTCGGACTCATGCCCATCGTATCTTACTGAACTTTTGTCGGTCTACTCACCCACTCGCAAGCTAAGATCTTCTGCAGACACACGCGTTCTCTCTGTTCCTACGACACGCACCAAAACGTTTGGTGAAAGGTCGTTCTCTTTTTGTGCAGCCAAACAATGGAATTCTCTACCATTACACATACGTAGTATTCAAACAACCAAGTCCTTCAAGACTGCACTTAAGACACATCTTTTCAAAATTTATTTTTAAAATTGATGAAACAACATTTCTTGTAAATGATTAACGTAGCTTATGTATAATGTATTGTAATTTTGTGTGTTTGTTGTGATATGAAAGTTAATTTAATACTTATAAGTATGTTATTTCTTTCATGTAAAGCGCTGTGAGCCCAGTTCCTTACTGGGATACAGCGCTATATAAATAATCAATTTATTATTATTATTATTACCTATGTTTAAATAAATTTGATATCTTTTCGCATTATTTCAGTATATAAATATAATTTAAAATAATTTTAAATAATCAATATATATAATTTGCAATGTATGTCACGTCTGTCCCGTCTGTCTATCCGTGACGCTACTAATTTTTGAAAACAGCGCACCAAATTACTGCACCAAAAATAAATCTTTTCGAACGTTCCGCATAAACTTGTTCAATATTATAATAAATGAATAAAATAAAAATAAATGAAAGTTCTGTATTACGTTATTTTTAAATCTGATGTGTATTTATTTTGAAAACTTCCGTCATTTTTGACGGTTTATACATTAGTAATTAATATAGTTTTCAACTTTATTTTTTTTTAAATCCTCATAGACTGTAAACATACTTCTTCCTTTTTTCAGATGTCTGGAAAGAAGTATACTTTCTTACTTGCCGGAAAAACTGGAGTCGGTAAAAGTTCTGTGGGGAATTCAATTCTTGGCACTGAACTTTTTAAAGCTTCCGACTCTGCCAGATCCGTGACTACAGAGATTGCTGTGCACAGTTCGAAAAATTGTGATTTTGATATTACAGTGGTAGACACTCCTGGTTTTATGGATACAGAGTTAAGTTCAGATGAAGCGAAATCTAAGGCTTGTGAAGATATGAAAAGAGCGATGAGTAAATGTCCCACCGATGGTAAGATTGCTGTAATTTGTATTGTTAAATACGGCGATCGATATACACCTGAACAAAAAACATCGATATGCATTTTGGAACAAATATTTGGTAAAGAGAACCTTTGGAAATCCTGTATTTTTATTATGACGCATGGAGAACTCTTTGATATACAACATGAAGGGAAAAAAACATTTGATGAATACATTAGTGATCAGCAAAATTACCTTGGAGATTTATTACAAAAGTGTCCACAAAAATGTATATTATTTCGTAATGTGAAAAGAAGTTTCGACCAAATGAAAGAACAATTAGACACATTGATTGCATGTGTTCAGAATTTAAACGAAGGGTACACCAAAAGCAAATTTGAAGAGGCAAAGAAAGAACAAAACAGACTAGAATTAGAATCAAAACTACATATTTTAAAAAAAGAATTGAAAGACAAAACTGTTGAAATTGAAAAGGAAGTTGCATTACTTATCATATGCTCAGAACCAATACAAAAACTGAACTATTTGCATGAACAAGTTACACAATATTTACAAAACATTGATGAAAAAGATTGCCCACAAAATATTTTCTACAAACAAGGAGAACAAAGATTATTAGAAAGTAGTCGCAATGGATTTCTTAATTTACAGAAATTAATTTTAAATAGCATTAAAAATGCTAATTACGAATCAGCATTTGAAGAAAAAATAGCAGTGATTGGTAGGAAGATATCCTTAGCAATCGAGAGTGGTACAGGTGTAAGAGAGATTTTAATGTTAGAAAAGGAACTTAAAGAAATAGCCGTAGAAATTAGCAAAATTGAATTTCCAAAAATAATTTTAGATAAATTGAAGTTACTGATTAGCATACAATTAGAAAATGCACACAATTTTGTATATATGAAAAGAAATAAAACAGAGACAGAAACTTCAGAAAAAATAAATTTACTTAGGGAACAACTCACAGATATCCCTTTAATCAGTAACAACATCAAAGAGGTGACCGATGAAATACTGCGTGAACTAGGCAATATTAAAACTGAAATCGATTCCGGTGAAGTTAGTGATGGTTTCTTTGAAAGCTTTAAAGATCATGTAAGATCCATTGAACAATTAATAAATACTAAAAAACGTGGAGGGAAAAAGACATCAAACTACAAATAAATGGATTGAAAAAATTCAAGAGATAACAAGCAGCATAGGTCAAACTGATTATTGTGGCAGTGAAGTTCTTATGGAGATAAACAAATTTACAAAAATTTTGGCCGATTACAGATTAGAAATCAATAAAGAAAAATGTTTAAGTGCAGAAAATGTTTCTGCACTCAACAGTTCATTAAATATAGCAGAAAAAACCTTAATGGAACTCACTAAGACAACAACAGAAAAAATAAATTCTGACTTTATGGACTTGTTAAAAGAAATCGACACATTCAGACCAAATGCCGAATTTATGGAATTGAAAATAGAAGATTTCGAAAAAAAATATAAAAAACTGGAAAGTAGAGTTGGTAACACAAATAAAGATGCAAACATAAATTGCCAAGAAAAATTAAAGCTCATAAAGCAGCGACGTAAAGTATATTTAGATATTAAATCCAAAATAGATGCAGTTATTTCAGAGTTAAATGATTTGGGTACTCCATGTAGATTGTACCATTTCTCTGAATTAAGAAAAAAAGCGCAAAACATATTGACAGGGGTCGATGATTCACAAGACAATCACCTTCATGATGAACAAATAAAAACTTTATTAGAAGAAATCGAAAATAAAAAAGTAAGAAATGATTGGGAAATATCAGGAAAAGTCACTAGTTTCATTCCGGTTCTTGGGCCATTTTTAAGAGATGCTTTAACTTATGGAAATAAAGATAACGAAGCAAAACAGAGGAATAAACTTTCAAAAACTCCACGTAAATAATAAATAAATAAGACAAAATTTTAATCTATATATCTATCTATCTATATATATATATATATATATATATATATATATATATATATATATATATAATATATATATATATATATATTTTCTTATGTTGATACATATATGATATATTATGTCATAAACGGGATGTAGACTGGTTAGAAATATCTCATTGATTTTATGAATGTTTTGCTTTGATATAAAAAATCTAAGTGATTTTACTCAATTATCATGAATCGAATTTTAACGATATTTTAAAATTCAATATAGTTGTCTGTTTGAAATTCATTGCTAGTATTTTATAAATATATACACAGAATCAGACACTCTAACTCAAACACACAAAAACACAAATACACACATTTATATTTGTATATATATATACATATATAAACACATACATACATACATATGTCATACTTCCGACCCGAAAGGACGATGCCATTGACTCCTGCTTCTCTCCCCCCTTGCATTCTCCTGGCTACTCTCTCTTCACTCTTAGCTGTTAGCTTGACTTACCGCAGATTGATTGGCCTCGCGTACCTTGGAATGCCAGATAGTGAGCTCCTCAGCTATGACCTCAAAACTTTCCTGTCGATGCGAGCTAAGAGCATGTATATTTTCAGATGTCCTTGTAGCGCAGGTAAGGGCAACTTTTTTTATGACCAGTTGCCAGCTCACAGTAAATCAGAGCTTTCGTAATGCGCTCTATAACCATCCTGTGGACATGACATAACTACCGCTGTTGCCTCTCACTTAGGATTTAGTACATAGCATATAGCTTCTCCTAAAACTCTCCATAATCCTGATATATATTTTACTAAATGCGTAGGATCCGACGCAAGCATCACAAGTTGAAACTGTTGAGCTTCCTTATTTGCTTTGCGTAGGTCGTCAAGCAATCGCTTCCACAAACAATCGTGGTGAGAACACAGTGATTTGTGGTCTATCAGTGAGCTGCTGTTTATTTCAAACTCTTGGCACTAGTATTGCCATTAATGATGACACCTTGCAGATTATGGATACTACTTTTTTCCTGGGAGAGTGTTCTTGTTATGTTACCTCCGATGGTAGGTGAAATCTTTGACAGCATCGAAGATGTATCTCTCAATGAAGATTTATGGGAGGTAGTCTGTAACTCGTCTCATTATGTTGGTCTTTATTTAGGCTTATGGTTAACCTGAATTACTTATACGCCAAGCGAGAATTTATCTTAACACTTTTGGAGTCATTTTTCTAAATTTAGGAAAGAGCTGCGTCATCCACGAAGATTAACTCTCTGATTAATACAGTTTTCATATTGCTCTTTTCATGGAGTCAGCTGATGTTTTATAGGCTTTCGTCCGCTCTGATATGGTGTTCACACCATCGGAGCAGTCCTCGAAAGCATGTCGGAGTAGCACCGAGAAATAAAACAAACCCGTAAAAACAAAGTTTTTGACTATAAATCCATTATATATGAGACATAACTAACAGTATTGATTATTTTCAAACGCTACAAACATTTACAGACTGAATATTTCTTAACTCAACTTAGCTTTATAACCCTAGGGTGGGGGGGGGGCCGAGCTCAGCATGACACGTAAAATGTAAACATGTAAATTTTGATACGATGCATTGTTAGGTGAGACGAGTCAGTGTGCCAAATTTCAGCTCGATAACTTCACGGAAAGTGGGTCATTTTTTACTTTTAATTTTCCGCCCGCCCAAGACAGAGATGATGACTGACAGAGAGAGATGGCGGTGAAGTTAATATAAGGGATTTAAAAAGATATCAAAGAGTGCTTGTGAACGAACGCAACCATGTTTGGCTCTGCTACAAACTCGGAAGGGCTTTGAGGTGGCACCATTGAAGAGCACTGTGTTGTGCATGTTGATTTTGAAAGACTAGATGATATTGAGATGTCGCGTGGTTATATCTGTGTAGGAAATAATGAGGGCTTTGTAATGCTCATGATTTTTCTTTTTCAGCTGACTTAATTAGAATGTCATGTTCATATTTGACCATCTAGCCAGAAAAAAGGATTTAGTTTATAGGTAAACGTTATGTGCCAACGTTTTCGGACGTGCCAGAACCACTCTGGCAATGGCTTTCCAAGTACAGATATGCCTCGATAGATTGTCTATATTGCTGCGGTCAAAGTTTGTTTTGTAGAGGGTGCCTATTGTGGTACCTCGCATATCCTGTGGGATGTTACCATGTTATGAAAGCATATAATCTCATATAATCGATTATAAGCATGTGTAAAAGCTTTAGTAGTGCTGCCTTATCGTACTTGAACAATTCTGAAGAAATGACATCGTTACACGGAGCCTTCCAATTACTCATTTGATCAATGGCCTTATTAAGCTCCTCTATCGAGGATGGGTCATCAAGGTAATCAAGCTTGTTGATCTGGGATTTTCTCTAGGGTGGAGTCAGATTCGACATTCTGTGTTGGATAGATTTCCAGATAGTACTTAATCCAGCGCTGCATCTGCTTGTTTCTTTGTGTTATCATATCGCCTGTCTTTGACTTCATTAGCATTTTCTTTGAAATTGATGTTCCATTGTTCTATTTTATTCATTCATACATTTTTTTGTCAGCCTAATATGCAAGCTTTCTGATTCGCACCTACTCTGGTGTTGAAGTCACCGAGGAAGCAGAGACTTGTAAGTGCATGTTTTTCAAAGGATATGCTCCTGTCATTATGATGATTATTTCATTTTTTTTAAAATAAAAAAGCATTGCTATTTGAGAGAAGATTTAGAGTCTCTTACATAGCTAAAACACCAAGACACTGTCCAAACAGACATTTATAAATGTATTTCTGTATATTATCATTTTTTCAAAGACAGATATACTGATCTAGACAAGTTTAACCCTGAGATATATACTGTTCAGGTATTTAATATAGCCTGTTACACCTGTACAGATAACGTGAAGTATTTGAAAGTCTGTTATGGTATTTAAACGACTTACGAAAGAGTTAAGGTATATGAAAGGATCTTAACAATACAGACGCTCCTTCTATGTAGAAGATAATTGCGTCCACAGACCATGACAGATGATCTGTTGGCAAGTGGTGCAGCGTTTACAGGCCAAGGCTTTGTGGGTTCCACGCATTACCCAGCTGCCTAGCTAGTGTTAGTTACCAATCGGAGCTATGTGACTCTGGGACGCTCTAGGCCCCGGGAAGAAATCCTTGCCTTGACATGGATTCGAACCCCTGACCATCGGTACGCCAGTCGAGCGCGCTGCCACTCAACCACCGCGTTCTAAACATATTCTTTTGTGTAAGCAACTTTGATTGTAACTACTTGTGTAATTTGTTGTTTTATATTATTTTTGTTCACTATTGCATATTTTATAGTTGCTTTTCAAATGGGTTGTTATTTATTACATATTGATGTTTTATGTTTAATTATAGCTGTCGAAAAGTTGTTTTTTTTTAATTGGTGTTGTACATAACAGTTGCCTATTGTATAAATATATGTGTGTATCGCAGTAAAAATTGATTTTTTTAAAAATTCTTCAATCAATATTTTATTATAATATCATCAAAAAATACATGTAAATTCATTAATATTTTTTTTAAAAATCATAACTATTTTAATTGCTTAAAAAAGGAATAACATTTTTTTTCATTACTTTATTATAAATGATGGAATAATCACTGTATCATTGACATGCTATTTTTCCAGCTTTACTTTTAAACATATAATTTAATTTCCTAGTTTTGAAAAGTACATAAAAAGCTGTTTGCATATTGGTTTATAAGTCTTTTCTTTTCTTACTTTTTCCCCCATAGAAGTTGTCATTATATTAGCTGTGTGATGTGACTGATTACTGTGTAACTTGCTGTCTTATTAGCCCTATTCTTGTGGAAAGGAGAGTGCAAATTTTTAACCAAACAAATTCGTTGCAAAGATTGCCACGTTGAATGAAGTAAATAAAAGTGCCGGCTAGATGGAGAAAATAAACAAAAATGACTAAGCGAAGGATCTTAATTATCATATAATTGTTATTTGTTTGATATTTTTAAGAGTGTTTTATTTTTATATATATATTGTTAAAAGTGGCTGGGGGCAATGCTATTGCGATTTTTTAAAATTTCTATTAATATATTATTAATTATTCTATCATTAAAAATTTAAAATAGACAAATAATAGTCACGTTTTTAATAAAGAAGTTTGTTTTATTCTAATTACCATATAATCGGCACTGGACTGTCGTACCGATGGTCACGGGTTCGAATCCGTGTGAAGGCAAGGGCTTGTTCCCGGGGCCTAGGGCGTCCCTGAGTCACCCCGCTCCGAATGGGTACCTAACACTAACATGTAGTTAGGCGGCTGGGTAATGCGTGGAACCCACAAAGCCGTGGCCTGTGAATGCTGCATCACTTGCCAACAGATCATCTGTCATGGTCTGTGGACGCAACTATCTTCTGCATAGAAGGAGCGTCAGTATAGATAAGATAAGAAGATAATAAATAAATATCTTGAAATATTATTAAATGTTTTTAAAAGTTAGATGAAAGACTGTAATGAATAAACTTTAAGTGAAAGACAAAACGCTCGTTTCATTTTCATAAATGTCCAAACTACACAACATAAGACATGACCGCTTTCCATCGAATTTTGTGACGTAACGTAATCGACCTTTTTGGACTGAGCACTTATGTTTATAAAAATGATTGCAATCTATTTTCGCTATCATTTGACCTCAAAGATTTTGTACTCAAAGCATTTTATAGTTTTGGCTTTCCTGATAAATATAATGTCATAGTTAAAGAAAAAATCCACTAGTCAGTTAATAATTTAATATGAATCAGCATGGTACTAAATGTAATCGCGGTTCCTAATTAACTCGTGACCTGGACTTCACCGGCTCATCACCTTTGCATTAAAGAAATTAATAAACATTTGATAAAGTCATGTATATACAAATTTATAGAATGTAATAATTACAATTTTTAGGTATATTTAGAATTTTTACTAAAAAAATTAAATTATAAATAGAAGTTATACAACCTTTAAAAGTATTTGAAACAGTACATTTTATTTTCATTGTGAGAACATTTAACAATTTTGTGTGTGTTAAACTCCATTGTGTATATATGTAATGCAAAGGTAATTTTCTTCTTTCTTCAAATGCGAGTAATTCAGATATGATTTCGCTTTGGGCTGGATTTAAGTATATGGCGTGGTTTTCTTCAATATGAATGTTTATGCTTTAAGATGTATACACGTATTGAGAAGGGATAAAAAAATATCAGATATATTTGAGATTGTAATGAATGCCTTTTGCAATAATGCAAAATACTTCTTTAGATTATTTTTGAAAGTGTGGTTATTTGTATTCTTAACCAAATTTATCCAGATTTTATTGATTGTATTTATATAGATTCAATATCTATGTGTACAACTTACACATTATTACTTTTTCTAAAAATATTTTAAATGCTATTTGTTTAGCTATTTTTAAAAAATTTTAATAATATCTTTGAAAATGTCTTTCTTTAAATCTTTATTATAATATAAATTCATCATATGTAAAAGTAGTTTTTAGCATAAAGAAAGCTAAGGCCTAGTCGTAATTAGAAATAAAACCTTAACACATTATATATGCGTGTATATAAATATACAAATATATTTATATATATATATATATTATATATATATATGTATATACTTATATAACATATGTGGATGCTTTATTTTCCTAAAAAGTATATTGCACAAATGTATTTTAATCACTAAATGACGTGTTGTAATTTTTATTATTTCCTTTATATGCGGCTGGATTGCGAAGTCAATAGTGCGCTCGCCTCACAAGAGGAGTGGGGTGAGATCGAGCCCACGCAAAGCCACAATAAAAATGGTGAATAACTAACGCTAAGAAAAGTCATCCGCATATCTGGAAGGAAATTGGGGCACCCACCAATGTCTACCAAGCCCCTAGTAAGCTCTAATGGGAACATTAGGGCCCCCTATGACCACCGCTTTTGGGACTTAATTTTTCATTTTTACTTTTTTGCATGATTTAAATTTTTTAATTGATTGTTTTTCTGCAGTAATGTTAACTAATGTTTAGGTTGGTGATTTAATTTTTTATGATTATTAATATCTGCTAAATATTAATCTAATTTCATACAACGTACAGTCCTATAATGTGTTTAAAATTTTAAATATAACTTATAGAAAGGCTATTGTCTTTTAAAAGAAACAAAACGCATTAAAATATTTTACTAAAAATTTTACCTTTGTGTAATTAAATTGAAATTACAATAAAATGAAATAATGGATTTTAACATAATACAATTACTAATTATATTCATTTTATTTTTTAATATTTTTTTGAATTAATTTATTTTATTTTACTTATTTATTTTTTCAACTCTTTTTTGTGGAGAAAATATACTTCAATTAAGATAAGAAAATGAAAACTTCCCAAAAAAATAAAAAAATAAAAAAATAAAAAAACAACAATAATCCAAATAAATAATTGTTTTTTTTTGTTTTTTTTTAATTAATGTGTTTGTTTGTTTTGTTAGTTTTCAATTTTTGAACTAACATACCACAGTTTTATTTATATGTTACTAGTCATATACCCCGCTTACCCGGGTCTGTTTTGGCGTCCTTTTTTTAAAAATAAATCTTCTTATCACAAATATTCATGTATCAGAACAGTACAGCAGTCATTGATGTCAAATTATCCGTGCAAGTGCTATTTACTATGTTCCATTGGAAAAGTTTTTCCAATGCTTGTGTACGTCTATATTGTAATAGTATCTCTTTCAGTTTTGGGATACTATCCACTATTGATACACTATCTTGGCGCCCCATTTAGTCTACTGAGAGATATGATTAAGTATGATATTTAATATGTAGCCTTTATGCATAGATAATATTATAATAAAATAAGAAAAATATTTTTAAACTGATAAACCAAACAACTCTATAAGTTTCTTAATTGTAATAAAGAGAAACAAAAGTAGTTGAATTAATTTTAAAATGTTTATTTTATTTAACTTTTGAAAATAACGTTCTTCAGCCATTTCAACTACTGAGTGATATGATTCAGTATGATAGTAATTATTATAGCCTAATTATATAGTATAATTTAATACCAAATCTATTTTTAAATGAATTATACAAACTACGCTATAAGATTAAAAATTGTAATAAAAAGAAATAAAATTAATTGAATTATTTTAAAAGTGTTAATTACATTTAAAATTTTGAAAATAAGCTAATAATATTTTTAGGTTTCTGAAAAGCTCCAATGTTTAAAAGAAAACAAATAATTAAATGTATAAATCCGACATAAATATATTATTTTTTTATGAAATACTAGACGCCCCGCAGCGTAGCATAGGCCATAGACTTGCTCATGGAGAGTGCAAAGAAAGTGGAGAAATAACAGACACAAACAACAGCACGAAGAAATCAAAACAATGCGAGTGAACGTCGGTTGGGGGGGGAGGGTATTGCCAACTCATTGTTGGTTTCGAGACGTTTGCAGGCGGAATTCGGTACACCCCTAATTTCTATGAAGTAAGCTATAAAACGATAATCGGTTTAAAATCAAAGTTACATAATCGATAATCGGTTTAAAAAAACAAAAACAAAAACAACAACACGAAATTAACAACTCTAAACATGACTAACCCTCGCTAGGATCGGCGAATCACAGTTTATGTTTCAGGGATGGTAGTATTAAATGGGAGGCGGGTAACAACAACCTCAGTGTGCTTGTCTCCATGTTTACTCGCTATTTTTTACTTACTTTGTGATGCTTTTTGTGTCTGCAATCTCACCCCGTTCTTTGCACTGTCTATTATGAGCAAGTCTGCGGCATATGCTACGCAGCTGGTCTCTCCAGAGTTCCTTATTTTCATTCACTCACAGGCGTTTGCCCAAACCCATCCCATTTTGACAACTGTGTCTTTCAGGAAGTCTTCAACCGTAACTAAATCATTAGCGGCGAATGCTACGCCACGGGCTCAGCTAGTGTTGGCAATAAAGGGGTAAAAGAACGTTCACATCCAGACATTTAAAAAAAATAAAAATTTAAAACCCGTAAAAAACCAAGTTTTTGACTATAAACCATTTATGTACGTGAATTAACTAAAAGAATGTTCATTATAATACGCAGCGTAAGACCATCTAAAAATACAAAATTGCAGTTGTGTCTTAAAACATGTTTAAAACAATGCGCAAGGATCAGGAATATGTTTATAAAAAGTGTTGTCGATAAAATACGCACCTTATTGCGCGACAGAAAGGTTGTTCAATATAATACGCACCGTGACACTCTATCTGAAAAAATAACAGGATACATAGGAATAAATAAAATAATCTAAAAAATCAATTATTTAATTACGGTACATGTGATCGATCTAAAAATTTTGCAACAAGTTTTTTTATCATCGGTACTAAACTACCTGCAAAATGTTATCTCGCTCGCTAGCTTACGGGGAAATGGGTTAAAATTGATCCAAAATTTTGGCGAAAAGCAAGGGCGCATGCAAGCAAGCAGACACCACGAGTTAATATAAAGGATTTTAAAAAAACAATGTTTTCGCTGGGTTGAACCCAGGACCATCGACGTATAAGGCGGACGTGATAAACAAAACACTACGAATCTCACATTTACTGTGAAGGATCTTATCTTATATCTTCTTATCTGTTTACAGACGCTCCTTCTATACAGAAGATTATTGCGTCCTACGCTTATCTATGGTTTGTGTTTAGTCCTGCATTTTTATTAGAGATTTAAATGTTGATAAAGTGTTGGTTTTCCTGGATTCTTCAGGCAACCCATTCCACGCCCGTATTCCGGACGGGAAGAAGGAAAACTTGTATGTGTTTGTTCTTGCATACGGAATAAGAAAGGTGTTTTTATCCTTATGTGTATCTGAGGGTTGTATTAAGTTATCTTTGTGTTGTATTTCTAAATTAGAAATAATTGATTTATGTATGATTACTACTTTGCTTTTGGTTCTTCTATCCTCTAGTGTTTCAAGGTTTAATGATTTAACTAATGGTGTTATTCTTGTCAGTCTCGAATATTCTCCAGTAATGAAGCTGGCAGCTCTTTTTTGAATTTGTTCTAGTTTATCAATGTTTTCTTTGGTGGATGGGTCCCATACAGAAGATGCATATTCTAGTACAGGTCTCACCAAAGTGAGATAGCATTTTAGTTTTATATCTCTATTACATTTGTTAAAGTTTCTTTTTATAAAGCCTAAGGTTTTGTTTGATTTTTTAATAGCTTCATTGACATGGGGATTCCATGATAGTTTCTCATTTATTAAGACACCTAAGTATTTTGCATCTTTAGTTTGGGTCAGTTCTTTTCCATGAATGTAATATTTTGAATTTATTTGTTTCTTTTTCTTTGTTACTCTTAACAGTTGACACTTTTCTGGGTGGAAAGACATACTCCAGTTAGTTTCCCATTTTTTCAATTCATCTAAGTCTTTTTGAAAATTGTGCTGTCTTGTTCTGATTTAATTGTTCTATAGATTATACAATCATCAGCAAATAACCTAACTTTTGTACCTGTTGAGATGTTGTTGGGTAAACAATTTATATAAATTAAAAAGAGTAATGGGACCTAGCACAGTTCCTTGTGGAACTCCTGAGTTAACCTTTATTGGTGCAGATTTAGATCCATTAATTATTACAGTTTGCTCCCTGTCCAAAAGGAAGTCTTGGATCCAGTGATGTAAGGAACCTGAGATTCCAAAGTAGTTAAGTTTTTTGAGTAAACTAAGGTGGTGAACTTTGTCAAATGCTTTTGAGAAGTCTAGTAATATTGTATCTATTTGATCATTTTTGTCTAAGCCTTTTGATAGTTCATCTATTAAACCTATTAATTGTGTTTCACATGATCTGTTTTTTCAAAAGCCGTGTTGATGTGGGCATAGGGCATTATATTTGTCAAGGTGGTTAACTATTCTACTATAAATTATGTGTTCTAATAATTTACAGGTGATACTAGTAAGTGATACAGGCCTGTAATTACCAGGGTCTGATTTATCCCCTTTCTTAAAGAGTGGAGTTACGTTAGCTAGTTTCCAATCCTGGGGCACTTTACCCTGGTTTAGCGAGGCTTGAAAGAGAACTACAAGGATTGGGGACAGTTCATTGCTTAGTTCTTTTAATAACCTTGCAGGCAAATCATCTGGGCCAGTAGCTTTGTTTATTTTTAAGTTTTTTAGGAGTGAATGTATACCTATCTCATCTACAGTTATGTTACCTATTTCCTCCATTTTATTTAAATTTATTAAAACTTCCTTGTCGCCTGAGGCAGAAAAAGTTGATGCAAAATATGTGTTAAGGATATTAGCTTTAGTTTCATTATCATTATAGGTTTTATTATTTGAGCCTTTTAGTGTGGCTATTCCTGAAGGTTCCATTTTTTTAGATTTGATAAAGGACCATAAGTTTTTATTGTTATCTTTGGTAATTACATTGTTTATATATTCATTTTGGAGGTTTCGACTAAGTTTTTGTGTCAAGTGTTTAATCTTTAAGTATTTTTTGTGTATCCTATATGAATAGGTAGCTTTATATTTCTTAAATAAGTTCTCTTTTTGTTTGCAAAGCTTTTTCAATCTAGAATTGAACCAGCATTTGTTAATTTTATTTGATGTTAGTTTTGTTGGAACATTCTCATCCATTATAGTTTTAGATTTGTTTTTATATCTTTCCAAATTTCTTCTACTGGGCTATTTGTGTTAAATTTACTTAGGAAAGTTTGTTGGAAGTTAGCCGCTGATTGGTGCAGTTTTATTGAATTACATTTATTCCAAAGATAGAATATTCTTCTAGGTATCTTTTTAATTTTAGTTTTATTGTATTGGTGACCCTAACAATATCATGGTCGGACAGTCCTGGAATTATTTTATAGTCTAACACTAGTCCTGGTCTATTTGTTAGGAATAAATCTAGTGTTTTTTTTTCCTTGTTGCTGTTTTTACTATCTGTTCTAGGTTTATATTGTTTATAGTGTCTAAAAAGTGTTCATTAATTTCTTTGTAAGTTTGATGGTTATCAATTGTATAATTTGTCCAATTTATATCTGGAAGATTAAAGTCCCCCATAATCCATAGAACTGCATTTTTATTATTCTCTTTTATGAAAGTTAATTGACTACAAAGAGTGTTCATGTATTCTAGGTTTGTATTCGGAGGTCTATATATACTGCCTACAATAAGTGGGGATGAGTTTGGTTTAATTATTTTACAATAAATAGACTCTATATTAAAAGTTTGCTGTGTAGTAATTTCTTCAGCTATGATATTTGATTTAATTGCAAGTAGGATCCATGCAAGTGAACGCAAGTGCATTGTTGCCATCCACTCCCACCCCCCCTCTTTTTCCATTTCATCCCACCACGCTTGCGAACAGTGTTTAGTTGACCCGAGCGAGGGTCATTCGTCATGCTTGGTTGCATATACTTGCAGCTTGCTTGCCTCGCATGGTCCCATGAAGAGAATATTATATAGAGATATTTACACACAATGTTTTGAAAGTTTAATACATACGTACACACTACATTATATTTCTTGATTTACATAAAATGCAGCTTATATTTAATTTGTGCGCAAGAAAATTAATACAAAACATAATTCGATTAACATTAAAATAACTCACAATTTCACTCAAATATACCTGTATGATGTATACATCAATGATAATTTAAATGTGAATGAATGAAACGTCTAACTGGTAATTATTACAATTGGAAGCTTTTGTATTTTAAGAGCAAACCAATTTTTTTTTAAATACGATCCCTTCAAGAGCATTTTGCATCTTTTACGTAATTATAAGTCTAGTCCCATTGCATAAGAAAGGAGGGTCAAGATTATGAAGAAGCGTAATTGGGACTAATTTTTAAGTCGCAGTTTGTGTGGTGGCATTCCTGGTATACTAGGGGAAATAAGAAATTATGATGGATAATTTACAGCTTCATCAACATCTCGCACTGTATCAATTGACATATTCTGATATGTTTCCTGGGATCATGTCTTGAATAAGGTTATGTATTTAGTGAACAGTCTCATTTTACACGCTTTTATTTAAATCAAACTGTTTGTATGTTGTATCCATCCATCCTTCCTTCAAATCTTGAAACGTAAAATTAAACCACTTCTGATAGTCCTAGAGATCTCAAAATGTTACCACAGATATATCTTGGATGACAATGCATTGTATCAAATTTTCAGATCGATCAAATGTACCGTAATTAAAGTAATCAATTTTTAGTTTATATCTATTTATCACTATTTAGAATGTATAGTAGTCTGCTATAGTTGACCACAACGGCTCACTGGTTTCACTCCAGCCCTGGTTTACCGAATTCCCGTGTTTACATCAAGGGCAGGGGAGATCAGCGCGTTTCAGTCTGTAAATGTTTGTAAATAAAAGCGTGTCCTTTTTAAAAAAAAGATTTTTTTACATTTTACTTATTTAGAAGTGAGGATGGCTCTTTCACATATCATTTGGCATTTTTAAAAATTTTCTGCTATTTCTTGATAAACGCTATTTATTAGTTCTTTAAAAGACGACATCATGTGACAAAAATCACATGAAAATACGACATCGTCTAATTGAGATACACTGGGAATGTAACTTCCCCTATTTGAAGCAGTTGCTCAGCAAAAGTTTGGGCTTATCATCACCAAATGGCCTGACTCTCTTGTTTGTCCTCATGGAAACTTAAATGACATGTGTCCAAAGAGCTGAATCCTTAAGGCATGCATTGATTTCATCTACTGGCGCTGACCTCGGAATCACTGGAAGTGGTTGACGGAAATCACCAGCTAGCACTACCAGAACACATCCAATCAATTGGTTGTTCCCCCTCAAATCTTGCAGTGCTCTATCCAGGGCTTCCATTGATTTTTTGTGAGCCATTGTACATTAATCCCACACGATCAATTTGCAATTTGTTAACACATTTGCCTTGCCACATCTTTTACTGATACTGACTGTGGGGTTTTGTTGACTGGCAATTTTCAGAGGCGATTTGAAAGCAGAGTTAGCAGTTCGCCCTCTATCCATGATTGTAGAAGCTATCCTAAATGAAGCTATTGCAAGTGCAACATCATTCTCTAACCAAATTTTTCTTCTAGCAATAAATTAATTAAACACGTTTTTCGAGTTCCACAGTGTTGATCCATGAAATCTAACCCACCTTTTTAGCCTTGAAGGTTGTCCATAATAGTGTGATATGCTTCTTTTTTTATCATTTATCAATAAATAAAATTTAATTTTAATCGTTAACTTTTGAAAAATTAACGATTAATTTCATGAATTGATCGTTAATTTCGATTAAAGTGAAAAATAAAAATGTATGAGGTTATTAAACTGAACATCTCAAGGGAACTAAAATAACAAGTAATATACATTTTTTTTGAGTTATTTCTCATGTCTAATATGTTTGTGCAGAAGGTGGTACCTCAACGATGTATTTGATCCCCTAAAAGCGAATTTTTACGGCAGTGAACACAGTAAACTTTTTCACCATCTTCTACTTATCCATCCGCAGTAGTTTAAAAACAAAATGTTTACTCAACGTTTTGTTTTTATTCTTAAATTTAACTATCCTGAAGCTGTCATTAGTCACAATTTTTTTTTACATCGGCACGTCTACATAAATAAATAAATTATAATAATACGCAAGAGAAGTTTGTACGTTACAAAATATATGAATTATTATCATTTATTAATAATTAATTATTTTTTTTAAATTAAAAAAAAATATTATGGATTTTCTTAAATTTTAATTGAATTTATATTGATTAAATGTTTAACGATTAATCGAGAAATTAATCATTAATTTCCGCAGCCCTACAAATAAAGGCTTTTTTTTATTCAACATATTTTTTTAAGTTCTTTAATATTGTAATGTTTTTCCCTAACATAATCAATATTTAAAACTTCACTCTAATCTCTATCATGCGATTAAATCCTAACTCTGTTAATGTCTTGTTGTTAAATTGTTTCTCGTTTTCTTTTTGAGAAACTTTTCTTCGAGGAATTCCAAGTTTAATATCGAGGAACTTCTGAATGTAAAAATGTCCATGCAAATGGATCTTGTTGACACAATTGAAAAAAATGTTGTCAAAGTTGGGTTAGGTAGCAGTGTTAGCAGTAACATATCGGGCAGTATCACTTGTAAAGTTCACCCTTTGACCATTTTGTAAATGAACACTGATGTGAAAAACTAGTGGGTAGCGACCATGCATTAGAAAGTTCAAGATACGCCAAACTGCCTCATTACTACTCACGTACCTACCCAGCTGGTATCGGGATACCTCATCAGTGATATTTTCAGTTGTGAGTCAAAAACAGCCATATCACTACCCTTATTCTCATATTTGCAGATGTACTTAATGGATTTCAAAGAATAACAATATTATACATTATAATGAGCTTGAAAGATTTTAGAAAGTAATGGGGCAACATTCATTGAATAGAAAGGAAATTTGGTCATTTAAACACGTTTTAAGATTTATAATAACAATATTATATTAAATTTAATAGGATGCATGTGTTTGCTTAATTTCATCAGAAGTGTATTTACATATATTAATCTATTGAATAGTGTTAGTTTTAATTTCACCATTTCAAACTCATACAATTATTCACTATTTTATCCATAATTTAATCAGAACGGTATGTAGCGTTTAAAATGTACACACATACTTTCTGCTTACCTACTGTCCCTTTGCTTGACTAAACGATATGGTCTCTTCGTATGCGCTAAAAATTTATTCGCTGTGAATTGACTCCACCGTGAGCATGACGGGGAGACAACCAGTCATCAAAAAGCCCAACGAATGCACGTACGCCCCACTACTCCCTGGACACGTACATGTAGAGTAGGTGTACCTCGTCTCCTGCACTCTGCTACTGTCCTCCTTCACGACGTACCTGTCGATCCAACGCTCAACGGACACTTGCTTCGTGCACCCGTGGGGGAGGGGGATGTGAGACGATGAATTTCAGTTTTGCCTACTTTCTGAAATCCAAATACGCGTTCCCATCTCATCATCGTCTTTTGTATAAACGTAGACATTGCTGACCATGCCGGTCCCGGTTCGCAGTCCCGAGAAGTCCTCCGAGCCGGAACATTGGCATGGAATATCAGTGTCCGGCCAGAATTTCGGACGAGCTCAACTGGTCAGCCTCACGGCGACTCTCACCGTCAAGTCAGCTGTTGCTTTGATGAGTTTGACAATGTCCTCGTCACGGTAGCCATCGGGTAAGATGTCGACAGTCACTTCGTTCATGGCGACCAGCTGTTCGTGACCAGGAGTTTTCTCGCAGGTTTTGAAATGTTTGAGTAGGTCTCCTTCTCCTCCTGCTGATAATGGGGGCTCATGTTTACCTGAAGATGTAGAAACAATTATATAATATTCGTATTTAGTGTGAAGATTGTTGATAACAATTTTATATTAAGCACATATATATGTGTAAACATCTAAAAAGAAATTAAAGGCATATCAATTTATACAAAATAAATTTATTAACAAATATTTATACACATACACATTATTTGAGTAAAGTGAGAGAGGAGAAAGAACAGGTAGACCTGTCAAATATTATCATATATCACCAATATGAGCTCAATACAAAGCTTACTGTACAGTGTTACGAAAAATGAAGGCATGAAAAATGACCACCTGTCATACATTGTCGGGTTGAACGAGGCCAGTAAGCTGACAAATATGTGTTACAGTTATAGCCAGATAAATTGAAGTTACAACGGCAAAGTGATTTTAGCAAGAAATAGGGTTACATGGACCCTTTAAGTAAACAATGATCAGAACACATGGAGGAGCAGGGAAAGGTGTCACGATTTCGTCGGTAACACAAATGAGGGTAACCATGAGTTGGAACATTAATATCGAGTTGGAAAGCGGCAATGAACAGTGAAGCAGAAATGAGTTCGACAGTAGTAGAAAATTAGTGTGTGTTCGCACTTTCATGTTTAGGCGTAGTATAGGAAGAAGTAACTATGGCTATGGCATCAAACACGTGGCACATAGAAACAGCAATAATATTTGTTGTATATTATGTAAGCACATTTTATGTAATATTACCGATATTCTAAAATATCGTATCCAGCAGAAGGGTGTACTATAAGTGTAAAGAAATTTAACATAGAAAAAGTTTTTAAATCTAAGTCTACACCGTTAGCTTCCACTCAATACATTCCTTTATATGTAAATGGGTCTAAAATTAGAAAATGAAAAAACAGTCAAAAGAGAACTACCCTTTTATTATTTTTTTTTAAAAAATGATGCTATAACAATAATTAAGAAATTTATCCCATTATATATCTAAATTAATATAAAAAATGTATTATGGTTTTCAAAGATTCTACGATTACTTTAATAGCGTTATTGTCCACCCATAAACACTATTTAAAACTAGGGATGCGGAAATAAACGATTAATTTGTCGATTGACCTTTTAAAAATATTAACGATTAAATTATTTTTTAACGATTAATCGTCCCATCCCTTACAAATTTTTGGATGTCAAAAAGTTTTTAAAAATTTTTTTGTTTAGCGGCCGATAACTAATAAATTTCCTAGCGATTACACCAACATTTTGGTTTTAAACTATTGACTGGCGGGAATGTTCCAAATTTTGATACAGTTTGCCTACCATGGTTCTAACACTTCGCCTACTTATCACACCAAATGAAAAGCGTATTAAGCTAATGGCAGAAATGGAGTCTTACTCAGAGAATGACGTCAGCTTTTCTGATGAATTACTGCGTTACAAAATGGAGATGAAAGTTCCTGGATCGTTTAACCCTCTACAATGGTGGAAACTTAATGAACACCGATATCTGATAATGTCATTCCTTGCCAAGACCGTTTTGTGCATACCAGTTACCTCAGTTCCATGTGAATGATTGGGCTGAATCGTCTTTACGTGGCCAAGATGGCGGCGAGTCATTTCCAGGCGAATTGACGTTAATTCAACGCTTACGTTGCTATACACAATTTACAATTTTGTTTTTTCATGGATTACCTCCTCTTTCCCTTTTTATTTTACTCGATTGCTTCCCAGTGTAAAGTATCTTGTCCGTTGGTCTTCATACGCGTCACTTATTAGTTTCGAATAAAATTTAATGATTAAACTAGTGCAAGACCGGCATTAAACAAGTAGGCGAGGGCCGCAGGCCCGAGCGCAGGGGCTAAAATGAAGCATAATCTAGTTTTTATTTCAATGGTACACAAAACATGCGGCACTATATGCTATGATGCGCATGTAGATGCACAACAGCCCGTGAAAATTCCTGGTGGGCAAATTCTTTTCGCCTGAAACTCTGGGTGCAGTAGCATAGCGGTTGTAAGTTTTCTGAATTTTTTGTGTAAAATTGTTCAAAAAGGATAGTGAATTTTTCAAATTTGAAGTGTCAGGGTTAGGTATAGCTATATAATGTTTTGTTTAGCTTTACAGTTTTTCAAAAGTGTACCATTTCCTGTATTCCCACATTCGTGAATCAGACGTATGAACAGTGAGTATCATTTTTTATTACTAGTTTTCGCTATTTCCAAACTCGGCAGGTTGTCAATTAGAACCACTCATCACTTGAACCAAATATTGTCAACACACTTGTCTTTTTGCGTAGTTGGTTAAAAGATGACATATAAAGGAGACATTCCAGTGTCATATAGATTTTCAACAAGAACGATTAATAAGTGTTACTTATGACATCATAAATTTTAATTTTTGGCTTTAATCGAAATTAACGATTAATCAATCGTTAATTTGTTTTTAAAGTTAACAATTAAATTTAAATTAATCATTAACAGCCCTATTTAAAACCTAATCGTTTAATCCTTAAACTGGTCGTCTCTGCCCTTAAAACCTCCTCAATAGTTAAGGTTGTGCTTTTCGATTGCATATTTGGTGATCTATTTGAAGAGCACTGCAAACGCATAACAAGAAAGTATGAGAAGAGGAAGAAAACAATAACAGCGAAAATAAAGCACATTTTTCAGAGAGTAATGATTTGTTCCTTCAAGATAACAATCTGATTTAGGCGTTATCGAGTCTCATAAGAGCGGGGGGGTTTTTTTCTTTGTTTACCCTCAATAAGGGTTTCGAAATACAATAAAAAATACACAAACCAATTGTGTTATGAAAAAATAAATTTGAACTTTATTATTAAACTAAAACATCAGTAAACGTTGTAGCTAATACTTTCATCATATAAGTAACATAAAGAACGTACTTACATGAGTAATAAAATTATATTTACATTTTTAAGACATACTTTATCATAAAATAGTTATGTAAAAGAAAAAGTAAGGAAAACAACGACAAACAATGACACAGGATAGAAGAAAAAAGGAGGAAGTATCAAATGTTACAGTGGTTTTTTTTTGGTGTGATTTATTTTGTACTATGCTTTATCTATACACAATGTTCATATAATAATTATAATTCAAAAAAGTGACTTATTACGTCCATAAAGTACGTCAGGCTATTTCTGACCATTTTAACCTCCCACCTGTCACAAACTATCACAAATCTTGCCCCCCACCCCTTTAAATTACGTTACACTTTCGAAATAATTTTTTTTTAATTAACAAATAATTCATTTTTTTAAACACATGTGACGTCACACATGACCTGACCCCCCTCCCCCCTGTTAAAAACTGTCACAGTTTCTTACACATAATCCTCCCTTGGGATTGTAACATATTTTATTATCTGCCCCTAAAAAACATTTAAAATAAATATTTTTCACGATTTTTGTGGTGTGTGCTTGATAGTCTTAAATTGATATGTACTAAACTAAACACATATTCCGAAGGCCTGAAACTAGTCTCTTAAGACCTTGGCTAATACCTGGGCAACCTGCTCCATTTTTTGGGCAGTGCCATAAAACATTGTCTTAACGTGGGATTATTTTGCCTCCCTAACCTCCCCGGCTATTTCATGCGCGGGACACGACGTCAGCAGGTGTAGGACTGTCTCAGAGGCTGGGCTGCAATGACGGCAGTTCGAGTCCCTGTTGTGGTCTAGCCTGTTGAACTATGAGTTCGTTTGGCAATGCTCTGTTCCCATTTGAGTCACTAAACTCTGTTGTTTGCGACTCAAGCTCCACCACTGATCTGATCGATTTGGCTTGGGCATGTTAGCAAAATCCCCCCTGGCAGTCGTATTATCAGCCCACTCTTGGTATCACTTTTTACTAACGTGGTCCATTAGCCAGGTCTTTTCCCCAAGGTAAGTACCTGGGACGGGGACGTGTAGCACCACATAGGGCAGTTTAATTGGGACACTAATGGTTTGTCGTCTGTTTTGTGGGCGTTTTATAGTCCTATCAAGTTCCGTTACTTGATGCATAAAAGAGGATCGTTTCAACCTCCCACGTCCGCCCCGATTATTCTGCATTTGGTAGCAGGGTTATCTAGTATCTAGTCTGCAATACCTTTATGCAGTAGGTATAATTGCCTTGTCCCTACGTATTTTAAGTGGCTCTACGTTTGCAATGACTTCCACAGCAGCTGTGTGTGTTGTTCTGTAAGCGCCACAGATAAATCTTAGAGCCTGGTTCTGGATACGACCCAGTTTTTCCAATGCCGTTTTGCTGGGAAAGGCTTGGACGGGCATGCTGTAGTCCACTATCGATTTCACAATGCCCAGAAAAAGAGCTCTGAGCGTGCTTGCTCCGGCGCCCCATGTTGTGCATGCTAACCTTTTCACCAGGTTGAGCTTGGCGGTTGTCTGGGAGTACAAGTCTTGTACAAAATTATGCATTTGCACCTTTTGGTCCAGTTTGACTCCCAGGTAGACCGGTGGCTTGTCCCATTTGAGTGCTACATCGTTTATTTTAAGCACTATATCCTGTTTGAGAATGGTTCAACCATTAGTGAAGAGTGAATAGACCGTCTTCTCTGTGTTAATTTCCATTTGCCACCTCTGCATGTACCTACCGATAGCCGATAGATCTCGCTGTAGTAGCTGTTGCAGTCGGTTGGCGTCCTTACAGGTGCTCCAGATGACTAAGTCGTCTGCATACATGGCCGCACTGGTTTGCAACATACCAGGGAGGTCGTTGATGTAAGCCAAGAACAGTGTGCAGCTGAGTGCTGACCCTTGTACTAAAACACATATTCTGTAGGCCTGAGACTAATCTCTTAAGGCCTTGGCTAGTACGTGGGCAATCTGCTCCATCTGCTGAGCATTGCCATACAACATTGTCTTTACATGGGACTCTTCCGCCTCTCTCACCTCCCCGGCTATATATATCGTGGGGCAAGACGTCACCAGGTGTACGACCGTCTCAGAGGCTTGGCTGAAATGTCGGCACTTCATTGCCGTCAACATTCACGTGGCTCGGGATCCACTGCACTGTTACCTTACCTCCAAGTCTTTCGAGCTTACCCACGTCCTCCAAGATGGCGTCAACCAAGTGGGTGCTACGCTTCTCACTAACCAGGACTTCGACAGCTGATCTCGAGTCACTTGTACAAAATTAGGTGATTCAGTTCACCATTTTTGAGTTAAAGAAGTTACTTAAAATTGTATAACTCAATGTGTGTGTAAATTTTATAATTGATAATTACAACGTTTGTATGTAATTCAAAGTCATTGTCTTAAAGATGTAACTTGTGAGAATCTGGTAGTGTGTGTGTGTATGTGTGTGTTTGTTTTTATATAGGTATATATAAATAAATATACATATATATATATATATATATATATGTATTATATGTATTATATAATACGTTGACATTTTTTAATAGACGTTCAACTCTCTGATTTTATCGTGTGTTCAATTTTCACTGGGTCATATTTAGTTTTAAATGTAAAAAATACACAGATATAATGCATTATTTTTGCATTAATATATAATTAAAAGTTAATTAATAAATAGGGGATTAATATATCCCCTGACATGGCATAGTAGATTTTACTTTTGTAAAAACCAATACAATATTCAGCAACATGGGTAAAATGTTTCTTAATTTGTTCTTTATCATATCCGTTACAATAAGCTTCTGGCATCAAATTTTCCGTAACTTAAGTATGTTTGACTTATAGTTTTTTTCTTTATTATATTTTCTGAAATGTCAAGTGGTTTAATTAATGCGGGATAAACAAATGTTAGCATGTTTATTTCACATGAACCACACCAATACACACCAAATATTGTATAATTTCGCCATAAATTGAGAATAAGTTATGAGCAAAAGCAGAATGTCATCCACATTTAGAAACATCTTTTAGTGAAAACGTTATCAGACCCACAAGCGGTTGCAATCTTTGAATCGTAAAAATTAAAGCTAAATAGATAATACAGATTGTAAAAAAAAATTGACCTTGTAACTAAAAGTG
The DNA here is from genome assembly GCA_944989445.1 of Ampullaceana balthica. Taxonomy (NCBI): domain Eukaryota; kingdom Metazoa; phylum Mollusca; class Gastropoda; family Lymnaeidae; genus Ampullaceana; species Ampullaceana balthica. Next base: position 237,667 of record CALYLW010000640.1, on the reverse strand, counting down.
TCTTTCTTTTACCTTTTTAATGTTACTCTATACCTGACCTCGAATAGTTATTAACTACTCTATTTCTTTATGTGCATACGGAGTGTAAAAAATCCTAGCTCTGAAAGTGTGAATAAGTAATAATAACTCTTCTCTTAACACAATCAACAATTTCCTTTTCCAATTGTTTGTTGGTTTTTTTTAAAATTAACCTGGATTATATCGCCTTGTTAATTCAAACTTTCTTCAAACGATGTGTATGTTGTAAAACGCAGACACCTGGATTTTTTTTTGTTGAAATTACATCAAAAAGCTTGTGTTTTAAGTTTCTTTAAATTTCGAATCATAGTATGTGTTGTATTAAGTAACTGTTATTCTAAAAACAGATGATGTTTAAACAAAATTATGGGGAAAGTAAGTAAAGAAAATAAAAAAATAAAACAATTTTTAAAAAAAATGTTTTAATTATTTTTTAAAAACAAATTAATACATAGTTTCAAATAACACAAACTAAAATTCCATATTTCTATAAAGTACATCTAGATACAAATGACCTTGAAGTTATTTTTATGTAACAGATTGAGTAAATATCAAATCACTCTAAAAACAAAAATTCATATTTTAGATAATGTGTCCACTTTAACGTCTTCAGATTGCTGTCCTTTTCTTTGCAATCTGCCTGTAGGGATGAAACGATATACGTCTATAGTTATCCAACAATCCCTCCAAATATATATCATTATCTATCTATCTATCTATCTATCTATCTATCTATCTATCTATCTATCTATCTATCTATCTATCTATCTATCTATCTATCTATCTATCTATCTATCTATCTATCTATCTATCTATCTATCTATCTATCTATCTATCTATCTATCTATCTATCTATCTATCTATCTATCTATCTATCTATATATCTATCTATCTATCTATCTATCTATCTATCTATCTATCTATCTATCTATCTATCTATCTATCTATCTATCTATCTATCTATCTATCTATCTATCTATCTATCTATCTATCTATCTATCTATCTATCTATCTATCTATCTATCTATCTATCTATCTATCTATCTATCTATCTATCTATCTATCTATCTATCTATCTATCTATCTATCTATCTATCTATCTATCTATCTATCTATCTATCTATCTATCTATCTATCTATCTATCTATCTATCTATATATCTATCTATCTATATATCTCTCTGTCTATCTATCTATCTATCTATCTATCAATCAATCTATCTATCTATCTATCTATCTATCTATCTATATATCTATCTATCTATCTATCTATCTATCTATCTATCTATCTATCTATATATCTATCTATTTATCTATCTATCTGTCTGACTATCTATCTATCTATCTATAAATCTATCTATCTATCTATCTATCTATCTATCTATCGATAAATATATATATATTTATCTATATCTCTCTCTATCTATCTATATTTCTATCTATATATCTATATATTTATCTATCTATCTATCTATATATATATATCTATCTATATATCTATATATATCTATCTATCTATCTATATATATATATTTATCTATCTATCTATCTATCTATCTATCTATCTATCTATCTACCTATCTATCTACCTCTTTATCTACTTATATATCTACAATTCTATCTATCTATATATATATACTAGGGGCAAGTACCCGGCTTCGCCCGGGTTTAACAACAGCAGCAACAACAACAAAAACAACAACAGCAACAAAACAACAAAAACAAACAACAAAAACAAACAACAACTACAACAACAACCGCAACAACAACAAAGCAACAAAAACAAAACAACAACTACAACAACAACAGCAACAACAACAGCAACAACGACAAAACCAACAAACAGCAACAGCAACAAAACAACAAAAACAAAACAACAACAAAAAAACAACAAAATCAACAACAAAACAACAATAAAACAACTACAACAACAACAGCAACAACAACAAAGCAACAACAACAGCAACAGCAACAACAACAGCAACAACAACAGCAACAACAACAAAAACAACAACAGCAACAACTACAAAAACAAAACATCAACAAAAAAATCAACAACAAAACAACAACAAAACAACAACTACAACAACAACAATAACAAAGCAACAACAACAAAACAACAACTACAACAACAAAACAACAAAAGCAACAACAACAAAGCAACAACAACAAAAAAATTATTTTATGGCGATAATCGCCTTCTTGTTAATCTCGACACCAAAATGTTTATTAATTTGCGTCATTATTTTACGTCTTAATTTTCAATAATTTTTATTTTATATAGCTCATATAGGGAAAAACTACATTTTGGGCCCCCGGGCCCCAGTATCTTATATGTAAGGAACGAAACCTGTTTAATAACCTTTCCGGTATAATTTTGTGTACGTGTACCAAATTTCACGTTATTTGGTTGTCTGGATCTCGAGTTATGAGGGAACAGACAGACAACCAGACAGACAACAAATGCGTCTTATATATAGAGAGAAGATATATATATTATATATATATATATATATCTACTTATCTATCTATCTATCTATATATATATATATATATGTGTATCTATTTATGTGTACATCTATCTATCCATATATCTATCTATATATCGATCTATCTATCTATATATATCTAACTAATGTATAAATTATTCTTTTATCCAGATATTTACCTTTCTACCTATCTAACCATGTAACTATCTTTCTATCAACCAATCTATCTATCTATCTATCTATCTATCTATCTACATATATATATATGTTTATCTATTTATGTATACATCTATCTATCCATATATCTATATATATATCGATCTATATATCTATATATATCTTATTAATGTATAAATTATTCTTTTATCCAGATATTTACCTTTCTACCTATCTAACCATGTAACTATCTTTCTATCAACCAATCAAACTATCCATTTATCTATATCCAATAATCTCTCCATTATTTTCCTAACCATATTATATCCCATAATCTTTGTATATATCTATATATCTATATAAATATATATATATATATATGCATGTGTCTGTATGTGTGTGTGTTTGCGTGCGTTTGTGTGTGTATGTCTTTGCAGTTTTGTGTGTAACTACAATTATAATTTAGACGTTCACTGACTGAAACTTTGATCGAAACATGTATACGCATATTTATACTTTGTATTATAATTTGTATCACGTTTAAAGAATTTAAGTATACATTTAAAAAAAAATATGTACATTTATCGAAAATGAACTTTTATTTAACTTAATAATTAAAATATAAGTGTTTGATTATATTGTTTTTTTCTATAAAATTAAAAATATGTTTTAAATTTAATTTTTTATATTCTTTACAAATTTAATTTCTGACAAAGAAATATCTCTAAATATTTACGTTTAGAAATTGAGCACTACTTTAATGTCTCTATTTATAAGACTTGAGTGCTTACACTTTATGATTTCATATCATTTTAATTTATAATATACAAGAAATCTACCTGAACTTCGTAGCGGCAGTGTGCTGACCCTTTTTAAATCCCTTATATTTGATAAATCCCTGATAAAGAAACTAAAGTTAATATCCTAAACACATATTTTGCATCATCTTTTTCTGCCTCAGGCGACAAGGAAGTTTTAATAAATTTAAATAAAATGGAGGAAATAGGTAACATAACTGTAAATGAGATAGGTATACATTCATTCCGAAAAAACTTAAAAATAAACAAAGCTACTGGCCCAGATTATTTTTACTGCAAGATTATTAAAAGAAATAAGCAATGAACTGTCCCCAATCCTTGTAGTTCTCTTTCAAGCCTCTCTAAACCAGGGTAAATAGCCCAAGGATTGGAAATTAGCTAACGTAACTCCACTCTTTAAGAAAGGGGATAAATCAGACCCTGGTAATTACAGGCCTGTATCACTTACTAGTATCACCTGTAAATTACTAGAACACATAATATATAGTAGAATAGTTAACCACCTTGACAAATATAATGCCCTATGCCCACATCAACGCGGCTTTAGAAAAAACAGATCATGTGAAACACAATTAATAGGTTTAATAGATGAACTATCAAAAGGCTTAGACAAAAATGATCAAATGGACACACTATTACTAGACTTCACAAAAGCATTTGACAAAGTTCACCACCTTAGTTTACTTAAAAAAACTTAACTACTTTGGAATCTCAGGTTCCTTACATCCCTGGATCCAAGACTTCCTTTTGGGCAGGGAGCAAACTGTAATAATTAATGGATCTAAATCTGCACCAATAAAGGTTAACTCAGGAGTTCCACAAGGAACTGTGCTAGGTCCCTTACTCTTTTTAATTTATATAAATGATTTACCCAACAACATCTCAACAGGTACAAAAGTTAGGTTATTAGCTGATGATTGTATAATCTATAGAACAATTAAATCAGAACAAGATAGCAAAATTTTACAAAAAGACTTAGATGAATTGATAAAATGGGAAACTAACTGGAGTATGTCTTTCCACCCAGAAAAGTGTCAACTGTTAAGAGTAACAAAGAAAAAGAAACACATAAATTCAAAATATTACATTCATGGAAAAGAACTGACCCAAACTAAATATGCAAAATACTTAGGAGTCTTAATAAATGAGAAACTATCATGGAATCCCCATGTCAATGAAGTTATTAAAAAATCAAACAAAACCTTAGGCTTTATAAAAAGGAACTTTAAAAAATGTAATAGAGATATAAAACTAAAATGCTACCTCACTTTGGTGAGACCTGTACTAGAATATGCATCTTCTGTATGGGACCCATCCACCAAAGAAAACATTGATAAACTAGAACAAATTCAAAAAAGAGCTGCCAGATTCATTACTGGAGAATATTCGAAACTGACAAGAATAACACCATTAGTTAAATCATTAAACCTTGAAACACTAGAGGATAGAAGAACCAAGAGCAAAGTAGTAATCATACATAAAGCAATTAATTCTAATTTAGAAATACAACACAAAGATAACTTAATACAAACCTCAGATAGACATAAGGATAAAAACATCTTTCTTATTCCGTATGCAAGAACAAACACATACAAGTTTTCCTTCTTCCCGTCCGGAATTCAGGCGTGGAATGGGTTGCCTGAATAATCCAGGAAAACCAACACTTTATCAACATTTAAATCTCTAATAAAAATGAAAGACTAAACACAAACCATAGATAAGCGTAGAACGCAATAATCTTCTGTATAGAAGGAGCGTCTGTAAACAGATAAGATAAGATAAGATAAGATATTAACTTCACTGCCGTCTCTCTCTGTCTCTCTGTATGTCGTCATCTCATGGGCGGGCGGAAAAACAAAAGTGAAAAATGACCCATTGCCCGTAATTTGATCAAGTTGAAATTTGGCACACGGGCCCGTCTAACCTAACAATGCATCGCATCAAAATTTCAGATCGATCAAACGTACCGTAATTAAATTAATGCATTTTTAGTTTATCCTTATATGAGGTATGTAATTCAAATTCACGGTTTGTTATTGTTTTTTCACCACGTGAGTTTGAGTTGACGCTTAGACGTCGACCGTCGTGCCGACACCCCCTCGTGACCCATTCCCCGTTAAAAGACAGGGGACAACACTCGGTGTCAGTCCATAAATATTTGTGGCGTTGAAACATAATCAATACTTTTAATTATGACTAACATATAAGGGATTTATAGTAGAAAACTTAGTTTTTACGGGTTTATTTTATTAAATCCCTTATATTAACTTCGCGGCCGTCTCATCATCTCTGTCTTGGGCGGGCGGGCGGAAAAAGAAAAGTCGAAAATGACCCACTTCCAGTAATTCGATCGAGCTGAAATTTGGCACACGGACCCGACTCACCTAACAATACATCGTATCAAAATTTTAGATCGATCGATGGTACCGTAATTAAATTAATGCATTTTTAGTTTATCCATATATGAGGTATGTAATTCAAATTCACGGTTTGTTATTGTTTTTTTCTTCCACTTCCACGTGAGTTTGAGTTGACGTCGACCGTCGTGCCGACACCCCCTCACGTCCCACCCCCCTTTATGAAAGACAAGGGACATCACTCGGTGTCAGTCTGTCAATATTTGTAGCGTTTGAAAATAATCAATACTGTTAGTTATGTCTCATATATAAGGGATTTATAGTCAAAAACTTTGTTTTTACGGGTTTATTTTATTAAATCCCTTATATTAACTTCACGGCCGTCTCGTCATCTAATCATCTCATGGGCGGGCGGGCGGAAAAACAAAAGTCGAAAATGACCCACTTGCCGTGTTTCGATCAAGCTGATATTTTGCACTCAGGCCCGTCTGATCAAACAATGCATCGTATTAAAATTTCAGATCGATCGAACGTACCGTAATTAAATTAATGCATTTTAGTTTATCCTTATATGAGGTATGTAATTCAAATTCAAGGTTTGTTATTGTTTTTTCCCCACGTGAAAGTTGAGTTGACGCTTAGACGTCGACCGTCGTGCCGACACCCCCTCACGTCCCATCCCCCGTTAAAAGATAGGGGACATCACTTGGTGTCAGTCTGTAAATGCTTGTCGCGTTTGAAAATAATCAATACTGTTAGTTATGACTCATATATAAGGGATTTATAGTCAAAAACTTTGTTTTTACGGGTTTGTTATATTCCTAGTATTAGTTGCTGGTTATTACATTCTTTTTTGCCAAGTTATTTATCAGATTTAATTATTAGTTAAAATCACATGTGAAACAGAGATATGCCATTTTATGACTGAAAAAAAAAGTTGGTACCACGAACACGAAGGAGTTCAATTGGATTTAGAATTTCAAATGGCTTATCAGGTTTATATGTACTAAGTTTGGTCTTTTATAATACCCTTTAGTATTCCGACTACAAATGAATGAAAATAACATGTTCAATTCACAATACAAATTAATTAAGCGTTTTAAGGCTTACTTTATTTAGTTTAATCTACGTATGTTAATAAGTCTGGGAGCCAAAGTTTAAATTGTATAAGTGTATATAACTTATGTAAAGGCCAAACCAAATATTAATGTTATAATAATATGACACAGCTAAATTTAAGATGCGTACAGGAAAATTTTCGCACCGTAATTAGACAATATAATATTTTCGAAAGGGCACCGCTGAAAATAAAGCATTGGGAAAAAAAACTGCACCAAAAATAACTCGCTTTGAACGTCCCCCTAAAGTTGTTCAATATGGAAATTAGGTTTAATTTTTCATTCTTTGTATCTGCATTTTCTAATTATTTTAATTTACGGCTTTTAAGCGAAAGGGACAATTACAAAAATATACGTAAACCATCTGCAGGTTAAAAGGAACCGTCCTGCCAAATTTGGTCCCCGGCCGTCATTTGGTTTTCCGTGATTGCCGAGCTTACAGTCGAAAAGTGAAATAGACAAACATAGAAATATACAAACTCCAACTGAGCTTTATATATTAGATGATATATTTATATTTATATAAATAAATATATATATATGTTTATGAAGCTAGGCATCTTACGTTTTCTTAATAAATGTCCCAACGCCATGCTTAGAAGTACAGACACCCCTAAACAGATTGACGGAATAAGTCGTACGTTGTCATCGCTGGTGTCAGAAAGGGGACGGTAAGGTTTGTCCACTGCTTGGCAAAGATAGAAAAATTAAGAAAAAGACAAGATGTTTATATTAAATAAGTATACCATAATAACAATAAAAGAAAGGTACCAGAAAAACGCATGTGTTAAGAACTAATGTAGAGTTAATTAAATGTTGTTATTTTTTTTTAAATTGGGTTAACATTTTAATGTTAAAATATGATATCAAGCTACATTTCGTATTTTATTTCCTTTATGCTTCGACATCATTATCAATAACATATAATGAAGATATATCTCTTGATTTATTTCAGATCAAATGTATTTTTAGCATCAAACATATAATGCAAAGTCTCACAAAATCATTAGCTATAAAATGCTAAGTAGAACTTTTGACGAGAAAACATATTATCTTAATAGATGGGTACACTATTTAAATATGTGAATACATGATTTTTTTTTCAATTCAATAATTAACACTATATTATAACACCATAATTAGATGTTTGAATCTTATTCACGCTTCTTTTTCCAATATCGACACGTATATACCTATCTATTCAATCTAAAATCGTAACTAAATGTCAAGGTATTAGTTTTATTGATGTTATTTTTGAGTTTGGAAAAACAATTGTATATTTTTAATGTCAATTTTACCACGTTTTTATTAACTTGCTTTCGTTCCTGTTTGTCCGCATTGTTTTCGTTCCTGTCTGTCCGCAATGTTTCACATTTTCCAACGTAAAATTAAACAACTCCTAAAAAAAAAGATAATAATTTTAAATTTATAAGTTCAAGTACTTAAATTTAATATGACTAAAAAAAGTGGCGGGTCTTTTGTTTAAGAGTTAAAGAGAGATCTATAAGTGAGAGAATGAGTGAACTGCATATGTAACACCTCATAAGCGCCCGCCCCACGTTTTAGTCATATAAAATGAAGTACTTGATCTTATAAATTTTAAATTATTATCTTCTTTTTAGTACACTTATAAAAACGTAGTTTTTTAACAATCTTTTTTTTACCTCTATTTATTATTTTAAATTGTTGGCCATACTATCATTACATCTTTAGCAACTGTAAAAGAAAGTCTGCTGCTGCAACGAGATAATATCTTAATTTTAGGGTTTTTCAATCAGTAACTAAAAATCAAATTTGAAATTTTGTTAAAACTAAATGATATACATGATATCGCTTGGTATATGACCGTGTAAAAAAAACAATTTTTTAGAAAGTAAACACTGATTATTAACTCACCTTTTTTAAAGATTTCAAACGAATAACTAAGCGATCCGTATTGGTTCGTAAGAACCAATGAGTAGTTAGTAAAATAGTTTTGATTTACTCTATTAATCCAAAATGAAAACTTTCCATTCGTTATCTTGTCCTCTCTGTAATAACGGTGATATGCCTCCTGGGGCAAGAGATTTGAACCATTTGTTAACTCAATGTACAGTGAGTTGTTTGGTGGTGGATAACACTGTATGGTTATATCCACATCCAGTGTACCATTCTCAGCAAGAGTTATGTTTTCATGTGTTATGTTTGTGCCAATCAGGATAGGAGGACCTGAAAGAAGAATGTGCAACATTTTAGAAGAGCTTATATCATTTGTAAATGAGTCCACACAAAGTAGTTAGTGTAGATATAATACATATTTTTAGAGAGGTTATTGACATTCTTCTTTTATTTCGAGTGTTCAGTATGAGGCTACTTTGTTGCCATTCAAATGAGTTAAATTAAATTGGGATTTAGATTACCTTATACAACAATTAAAATATTAAATATTTTTTTTAAAATCTTAAAAAATATATTAACTAATAAAAAAAAACAATAATAAATTATAATAATTAAGAAATAAATACAAAACAATATAACTGTTTGATTTTAAATAACTGTGTGTAATTATTTCATTAACTTATGAAACTTATGATTTGAAAACTACCATTACGTGTTTTAATATATCTTTTGTCAAATTTATGTTTGTTTGTTTGTTTGTTTGTTTTGTTGTTTTTTTTTGTTGTTTTTTTTGTTTTTTTAAATCCATGTAGCCCTTTTATTTTAATTCGATTAATCAAAAATAAATATTATTAAAAAATAACAAATTACGTCCAAACGTTTCTTGCTTATTGAGATGAAAACATTGAAACCATTAGCGTTAACTTACAGTATGTATGCTAATCAAAAGCGACATAACTGTCAATACCTTAAAGATGATAAACTTGAGTGTGTAATAAGTGCCTTATCTGAATGTTGTAAGCTATGATATCTTACTTTTATTTTTAAAAAAAATTTTAAAAAATCAAACAAGTAATGAAGATTACACAATACTAATTAAAATAAAAGTAAGCCATTTCAATCTAAGTAAAATGCCTTATCATCTATATTCCTGATGTACGATAAGGAAATAGTAACGACTAATTACTGTAAGGTTCTATTCAAACTACGATAACCACCTTTTTTCAAATAATTTAAAGATGATTAAGACAACCAAGGGTTTACTACCTATATATAACGGTATGTTGTTTGTTACATTATCATGTGGGTCCTTTGAGTAAGCGAACAGAACAGCGTTGAAGTTACCCTCGCTTAGTCCATTTAATGGTAGACGAAGCACGCACGTTGAAGAACAATCCATTGAAAATGAGGATGAGTCGTAGCTGTCGATATCGTTGTAGTATCTTACGAGAATGTTATCTGGTAGTTCTTGTTCTATATTATTCATTTCAATATTGCTTCAATTAAAATTGAAACAAATACATATGTAAATATATATGTATATTGAACTTGAACTATCCCTTAACCCGTCGTTGGGTCGTTGGGCACCATCGTGAACTGCTCACTATCTCAAGCCATTTGTCCCGGTCCTGTGCTGCCTTTTGAGAGTCGCTGAATAAAAGGCCGGTCCACTCTTTGATATCGTCCTCCCATCTCTTCTTTTGTCTGCTTCTTTTCCTTCCTCCCTGGACTGTTCCTTGCAATATAGTTTTTGAGAGACCTCCAGTTCTTGTCACGTGTCCGTACCATCGTAATTTCCTCTTCTTAATGGAGGTGAGAAGGTCCTTGCTGGGGCCAATGACAGTACTTATTGTGTTGCGGACCGCTACGTTTGTGCATATATTATACATATATTAAAAATCAAATTAATAACAGAAATATATACTCTTCAAAACCAAATGCTATATATTATATATCACACACACAATACTAGCATGCAATTATTACTCACTTCATTGAAAATACTAAAGCTGCAGTTAGGCTGTGGATGTGTGCAACCCGTTTCACAATCCATACGAGCGTATCCTTTGTCGTCCAAGTCTTTCTCCTCACATTGAATTGATTGTGGGGTATCTTTTAATACAAATCAATCACCAATGAACGCATTTTAGACAGTTTCATCGTCTGCGTGTTTGTATGATCATTAAATGATTGTATAATATCGACTTATAATTATAACTCAAACATTTTTTAATATACCAAATACACACAATATGTGTGTTTAATAGCTATAGAAAAAATACCTTTGAAATAAGTATACAGAGATGATTGAATATGTAATGTATTTAAATAAAAATGATTATTATATATCTAATAGAAGTATAAATTATTTTTAATATTTCATACAACTGGAAAATTACATAATTTTACAATGTGTTGTTGTTTTTTTTGATAATTTAAAAAAAAAGCTTTTATGGTGGCTCATTTTAGTGACTTAAATTGTATCTCTTTTTATGTTTTGCCAATACGAACATGTAGATAGTAGAGTTTTAGTAGCAATTATTTTAGAAGTAAGTTTTCTCTTTTAAAATACAGTAATCAATATTGTTCCTTGATTAGCAGAAACAATCAATTTTTCAAACTGAAGAAAAATCTCTGCCGCGTTTCTCACTATTTCTATTTTAAGTTCGTGCTTCCTTTTGTTTCATTAATTAATACCTAGTTTGGAACATATACATTTCACTTAATAATTGCCTTGAAGTTACATAACGGTTCTAGCTGTCTGCCTTTTGGAAAATATATATCCACCTAAATAAAATATAACCATAATATACAATATATTAATATTACTTATTCTTTAAGCCTTAATAACCAATGATATATTTCTTCATTTAAAAAAAATAATAAAGATATATGTTGGTAGATTAAAGGTTATTAATGTGTTCGTCATTTTAAGTTCAATAAATTTAATTGATTTTAATGTTTTGCTTTTTATGTTGTTAAAACAACTTCAAGGGTACACATTCAAAATTTAATATGTTCACGTAGCCTGTCAGATTAATCAACTGGTAATTGTGAAATGGAGTCCTAATCAAAACTATCAAATAGTTAACAAAATGACACTTGGCACATTTATTTAATTTTTTTAATCACTTTGAATAAAAATGTTGTTTTTTTTGGTTGTTTTTTTACATTTTGTACAAGGGGAAATTTTTTTTAAAATATATATATATAAATATATAAATATATATATATATATATATATATATATATATATATATATATATATATATATATATATTTAATAAAAGTAAATGAAAAAGAAGCAATAACCCTCCAGATGTGGCTTAAAAATAACTAAACCGAAAAAAGAAACAATAACCAATAATGCAAAGTATCTCAATTTTGTAATGTAAACTTTAAAATAAAATATATATCACTGTTGTGTATTTTTAAAAGAACGCAACATTTTTGCGTTTTCTTCACATGTTTGAGATGGATCATGATTCTAGCTTTGAAATACAACAAAAATGTAACGTAATACAACCCTCAGAAAGACATAGGTATAAAAAAACCTTGTTCGTATTTTGTTAGCAGGAACAAACACATTAAGATTATATGTCTTCCCATCCGGAATTCAAACGTGAAATAGGTTGCCTGAGGAATCAACACTTCATAAACATTTAAAATTCTAATAAAATTTAAAAACTAGACACAAACCATAGATAGCGTAGGAAGCAATAATCTTATTTATTTAAGGAGTGTCTGTTATAGATAAGATAAATACGATGAAATATACACATATCAATAACCATACGCAAACACTTTAAAAAACTAATAAGATTTATACATTCGCTTTCAAAAATATATTGTTAATTTTGAAACTTCTGTTAGTTATGTTGACTTAGATTATGGTAATGCATATGTATACATATTTTTAAAAAAAGTTAAATAGATTGTAATTGTATTCTTTATTTCAATAGAGTATTAAGTCAGGCGCCTTCTATAAAAACATTCAGACAATTGTTTGTTTGTTTTGCAACTTTTAAATTAATATCAAATCAGCCATCATACAAATAATACCTTTTTAGATGAATTAATTATTTGAAAAAAAAATCGTTTAAGAAGAATATGTTTATAGTTAATTTCTCCCAACATCTAAAACCATTTATTTAACCTATGTGCTAGAAGTTATGCTACAAACAAGGCATTAAAACATACATAAAATAACATTATGTGTCATAAAATTGTATAATTTTAAATGAGTCCGTAAACTAATTTCTGATAAATTCAATATAACTGTAAATCTGTCCGTATCATAATTAGCTGCCCTTTTACCATTTGAACATGATCCTGTAAAATATAATGGTATCATAGTTATTTATATATAAATCAATTTTAAATGTAGCTTAAGTAACAAATCATTTAAGAAAATAGGTTCGAGGGGACATAATCGTATGAATTATTTAAGAGACAATTTAAGACATCGATTTTATTTTAAAGTTAATAATGGAATAAGGAAAATATGTTAAAAGATAATTTATTTGGGAAATTTTCTAACAGCAAAGATTTGTAACATTTAATCTCAATGCCATTTCTTCTTTAGAAAATATATTTTATGTAATTTCAAAATAATGCTGAAATAATTTCATTCTGTCTTTGCCAATATTTTAAAAATACCTATTTTAAAAATGAGATAAATACTCGCCTCTTTTAACAAGTACAATTATAACAATAACAATGATTATAGCCAAGACGCCACCAGAAACGCCCAGGGCGGTATTTCTTATTTTAACGTCGTCGTCATCATCTGTCTTTCCTGTCAATAGGGTCAGACAGTAGAAAAATATGTTCGAAAACGATAAGGATATTTCAATTTGTAGGGATATATCTTTTGATTACTAATTATTAACAACCTGCCTCGCAATATGTAAAGTCAAGTGTCTGTGTATCAATTATTTATATGCATGTGTGTATATACCCATTTCCTAGAATAAACATTCACGAAATGTTGACCTTATTTTATTACATTGTTCCTTTTAACCTACTGATAAATTTAGTACAATTATCATAGATATCGGTCAAACACGAACATATTTTTTGATGTATAACGTAGTATGATTTTTTTTTAAAGTCTTAATAGTGTTGCAACAAACGTTTGGTCTTGTTGAGAAGATTCCTTAATCGTATGTTCTTATAAGAACGCGCAGATTATGCTGGACTCTTGCCAAGTGAAGCGCCGTTCACAAACAACGGATGTTAGGGGATTGTGTTGCAAAATTTTCAACCGCCTTAGTTTCCTTATCTAGTATCAGGTACCCATTCGGAGCTGGGTGGACTCAGAGACACCCTTAGCCTTGGGAACAAATTATTGCTTTCACAGTTTTTGGTACCCATGATTTTCGGTACGCCAGCCAAGCGCGCTTGCTGACCGACTTCTGTGCCTAAATGTTATTTACGTATCGATATTGTAAAATGGACGTTCGGAGATATGTGTTATATTTGTTTTTGCAGTCTTTGTACACAACGGTATATATGTGTAAATATTTTTAACAAATTATACAATTATAGCATAATTGAAGGTTTACTAAGATGTACCTTTAACTAATAGATGTGGAGCTGTGGTCATGTCCTAATCCATTACCAAACGTTAAATTAAACATAGTAAAATTGTCTTCTTGTATCTTCGGGAAGGAAAGGGCAATTTCACCGTACGGTGGTGTCTTGGGGACGAATGAGGCGCTGTAACGCCTGGAGTCAACGACTGCCTGTTGACGGTCTGTCCGTGTTAAGATGTAGTGTGTGGGTTCTGGGAACCCGAGAACAGGGATGGTAACTTCAGCGTCTTTGCCAGGAAGCGATGTAAAGTTAATGGTGTGTATCTGAGGAACCAGCGGGCCTGGCGTAGAGATATTAATAAACATTTAAAATACTCAAAGGATATTAAAGGTACAAGTTTGAAGGTAATAAAAGAAACAACTGGAATTTAGTGTTGCTATCTTTAACTTTTTTGCCTGACGAACGACAACCGTTGACGCATTAATGGGTGATATACGAGTCCAATGCGTTATCCATAAATACTGACTGCATTGTCAATGCTAAGGCTATTATTTTGTTCCCAAACTCTGGTTCGGGAGATAGACGATAAGTTGCGTTAATTTTGCTCCATCGACGAGTCTTTGATGGAGGTATAGCAATATATAGATGGACAAAATAAGTAAATAAATAAATAAAATTTGTGTAGATTATTAAACAAAGCTTTATAGTATGATTGAAATTCAGGTAATTAAATAATATTAATTCTGATACACATGTTCCCTTTGTTGGATTCGCTGGCACATTCATGTTCACCAGCTTCAACGATCAAAAATTATTTATAGGCTGACTTTCCTCAAAGATTTTTTCCAGCCTATACTGTCATTAGCGGACATAAATTATCTCACAAATAATCGAAATGCATGTGAATGCTTGCTTAAATATGCACATATTAATTGCACAATAAGTTTTGTTAAAAAATAATAATCCACAAATAATTATTTTTGTGTAAGGGAGCCAAAAGCTAAATTGGTCATGTGTACACGATGTTTAACAAATTATAATTTTTTTTTACAAATTAAATGTAAGACTTTCAAGTCAGTTTAACAATAAAGCTTTATACATTTTTTTCCAAATAACACATTTGTACTACTTACATTATTTAATTATTTCTTTAGTTTTATTTTTATACTTTCGTTTTTTCATGGTTTTATTTTTTATTTTTTTATTTCTTTTGAAAAGTTAGGTTTTCTAATAATGCAAACGTTATTTTCAAGTCAATCTAAAGTGTTTACTTACAATCAACGAATACGGAGATGCACTGCTTCGTGATGAAATAGTTTGACGAGTTAAGGACCTTGCAACAGTAGATGCCAGCATCTTCACATTGCCGTATGGGTGTTGCTACTACCTGGCCGCTCCCTACCACAGTGCACTCCGAGTTGTTTTGACCAATGAAAATGAAGGGTGGAGGAAAGCCGTTGGCGAAACATCTAAAATTGACGGTGGTGTTGACGTCTACGGTGATGTTGGTCGTCTTGGAGTTGGCGGTGAAAGATGTGATGTACGGTGTGCCTTTGTATTATACACTCATTTAACTTTATAAACACTGTAACATTATTTTTAATAAACGTTAAATGTTAGGAATAATTATTATTTGTTCAGTAATATGTAATTAACATAGTATGCACTACATTACATGTAAAATAAATACTTATAGTAAATAATATAGTTTCAGATAAAAAGAAAAAACAAATAACACAGATAGAAAAATAAGAAAGATATATTCGTATACTGTATATATATGAAGACGTCAAGGGAAGAAACGGCTATGTGACATTTTTGAAATTTTATAGTTATTCCCTATATCTGATAGAGGGTCAAAAATAGAATGCTCTGTAAGAGGTTTTATGAAAAAATTATGTCTCTGACCCTATTATAAATTCAAATCTATTTAGTTAATTTATAAGAAATCTGAATAATTTTGAACTTTAAAAGTTGAATATCTCAAAACTACAAAAATGTGACATAGCCGTTTCTTCCCTTGAGCTCTTCATATATATTTATTTATTTATGAATCCCCAGCAATTAATAATTTAAAAATATCCTCTGGATACATTAAGTGAAACACAATCAAGGAAAATCATATTTTACACTGGGCCTATTAAAGTTTCTTTGTATAACATACAACATCAAAACAAGAAAAGTTCAAATCATAATCTTACCAGTAATTTGGAAAATAAATTACTTTTTTCGCATAATATGTTATTTAACTATTCAAAAAAAAATTAACATTATATCAAAAGAACTTTACATTATAATCACTCTTTTCGAAAGGACAAACAATCAAGTAAAGAAACGTAAAAAGTGTTAATACAAACGTCGTACACTTACGCGGTACGTCTATCTTCAACTGAACACCTGGTAGGTTTTTCATCAGCTGACTTGATGGTCTACATTCATAACTGATGTTATTCTCTGATAGATTCACACACAATTATAAATACTATTTAAACAAGTGAAAATATTTGACAAACTTAAGATAGCATTATTCTATAACACATTTTTTTTTAAATTCATAATCTGTTTGTTAATATTTTGGAGTTGGGAGTTTTTTGATATCTCAAAAGGCTATTTTTTTCTGAATTTTTTTTTCATTTTTTTTAAGCTTAAAGGCCATTTTGTAATATAGTACTTGATAATTATCATTTATTCATATTTAATTTTCTTAGTGTGTTTGAAATGAGTAGTTTTCAATTGTTATATTTTAAAGCGATTTTACATACATAAATAAAAATAGTAAATTATTAGTTTTATGTGGCAGAGTGTCCCACACCATTTTTAGAACCCTTGCTTGATCAAACATTTTAGAACCCCTGGTTCAACACACGATGTGAGACGCCTGACCTTACCACTCCCGGGTCATCTCTCGGCCATTGGGACGTCCAACGACAATTAAACTATCTGTATCTTCTGGGAAACGAACGACACTGACGCATGGTCATACGAGAACGAGGCTACGCCTAATAGGCATGCATAGCATCGAGCTCCTGTCTAATTGTGACTTTTTCATGTGTTGGATTGTTTTGTTAATGTTATTTCTGGAATCAGGATGTTCATTATGGATCCCTGTTTCGGACGAGCTATGTTTTTCATTTCTGAAAATGTTGGACTATTTATTTTTTGGCTGTTTTACTTTGCAAATCTCCTCGCTTATGTCCGACTACAAGCTTATTTGTTCTTACAATAAACGCTTGGACAAGCCCACGAAGCGGACCATAACAATAGCAAGGCCCGACAGCATACAGGTAGGCGTCCATTTCACTACACACGAAATTGCCTACTATCAACGAACACGAAGCATAAACGCATAACATCTGAACTGGTGTGTATTCTTAAGGATATGTGAATTGGCCGAAACCTTCCTCGGAAGCGGTATCTCGTGGTGGGTAACGAAAAACAGAGACGAATCCCTGTTCTTATTACTGAACAAAGATCAATCTCTGATTTTCGTGTTGGTGAAAAGAACCATCAACCCCCTTATAACACACCTAATGTTATACCTATCAAAACGTCTCCCAACTGTTCAGAAAGAAATCTCTACATCGCATCATTTAACGCCCAGTCACTGCGTCCATGTGACAAACGTACTGCTGTGTACGAATTCATCATGGACCGGTGGATAGACATCATGTATATACAGGAGACCTGGCTTCAACAGACTGGTGATGAGGGAAAGTGTGCTGACCTTGCTCCACTCGCTATTCTGTTACATCATTTCCACATTCCACTCGAGGTGGCGGCCTAGCTGTTGTTTACAATAGTACGCTTGCTCAGGAGCTTTCATTTTTAACAGAATTCAAATCTGCACATACATCTTTCGAGATAGTTCAACTTTCATTGTCAGTGCCACATCGTATCATCCACTTTATGTGCATTTACCGTGTCTGTCCCAGCAGAAAAAATAAATTCACAGATGCCAAATTTCACGAGGAATTTCAGGTACTTCTGGATCATGCCAACACCCTGCCTGGCACATACATGATATTAGGTGACATCAACTTTTATTTTGATCATCCTCACAATCCCTCGACAGCAAAAATGGTGGAACTTTTGGAGTTATTCAACATTAAAAAAATAATTAATAAACCAACCCACAATCGAGGATGCATAATTGACTGGGTATTGCACAGACCTGACGATACATTGTCAAATCTGCAACAGTAACAGAAGAGCTGTCCTCAGATCACTTCTGTGTTATATGTGAACTTAGTGTGATTGCCCCCCCCTTACTCCCGCAAAATTCCAGGACTTTCGCAATCTGCGTGGCATGAACCACGATGCCTTCCGGCAAGATCCAAGTGTGGCCGTGTCCCTTGACCTCTGCCCCACTTTTGATATGCTGAATGGTGCACTACGCACTATGGTGGATAAACATGCCCCTGTCACCCGCCATAATGTCAAGTCAACACAGACAGCTCCCTGGTATTCAACAATAAGGGATGAACTTCGACGCGCCAAGAAAGATTGCCGTGTAGTTGAAAAGACGTGGTTAAAGACTTGTCGTACATAAGCAAATTTATTCTACCGCCAAGCGACGTGTGACTAACATCGTACATCAAGCAAAAACGTCGTACTATAGTAATAAAATACTTACAAGTAGTACTAGTAGGCAACTATTTAATGTATGTAATAACCTCAGAGGGAGCGGTAAAGCTGTAGTCCTTCCCTTTGTATATCCATTGCATCAACAACCATAGATATTTTGTAATTTATTTACAAACAAAATTGCCGAAATTCGGGCTGAGCTTGACAGAACGATGTTACCACCACATAATTTATCTCCTTCTTTTGCTGTGAGGTCAAACTTTGAAATCTTCCAGCCTGTTACGGAAAATGAGGTCAAAGCTGTTCTAAAATGTAAGCCAACGTCCTGCTCTCTTGATCCAATCCCCACTCCACTATTGGTTGAGTCACTAGATCTCTTACTCCCAACAATAACCAATATAATAAATGAGAGTCTAAACATCTGGTTCTTTTCCCACCTTATGTAAATCCGCTGTAATAAAACCATTTCTAAAAAAAACAAGGGTTAGACAAAAACAATTTGAACAACTATCTACATGTGTCTAATATTTCATTTATATCGAAGGTCATAGAAAAACTTGTCTCAAAACAACTTTTTGCTTATCTTAACGACAACACCCTTCTAAGTCCTAATCAGTCGGCCTACAGACCAACTCGCAGCACAGAGACCACCCTGTTGAAGGTAACAATTGACCTCCTACTCGCACTGGACAGTGGGACAATCTCAATATTGGTCCTCTTAGATCTTAGTGCAGCCTTTGACACCGTCGACCATCAAACGTTGCTAAAAACCCTGCAAAATTTTTTGGGGATTTCTGGCTCAGTTCTGGCTTGGTTTCAATCATATTTATCTAACAGATCACAGGTGGTATCAGTAAATGGCTGTATCTCTCACAGAGCTGACTTGGTTTATGGTGTGCCTCAAGGCTCCGTTTTAGGTCCGGTTATTTTCATAATGTATACAAGGCCACTACTTCTACTGCTCGAAAAGCATTCAGTTAAAAGCCAATCATTTGCAGATGATACTAAGCTATACACTCACACTGATCCCTCTGATATTGACTCCACTGTCCAGTTGATGCAGGAGTGCATTGGTGAGGTAGAGTCTTGGATGACTTTCAGCAAGCTCAAGCTGAATGACGATACGACAGAAGCACTCTATTTTGCAACAATAAATCACGCAGTACTTTGTCTCTTCATAATTCTATTCAGGTGGCTAGTTCTAATATACTATTTAAAAAATCGACTAGGAATCTTGGCTACATTATTTCTGACAACATGTCTACCAACAACTTCATCAATCACATCTGTCGCTCTGCCTACACCGCCATTCGTCAGATCAGATCATTCCGTCATTACTTAACAGTTAGTGCAACAAAAACTCTAGTCTTTGCTCTTGTTCTAGCTCGCATTGATTATTGCAATTCTCTTCTGTCAGGTGCGCCAAAACAATGCATTGAAAAACTACAGAAAGTTCATAATTCAACTGCCAGACAAGTTCTTAAGGCAAAAAAACATGACCATGCTACTCCGCTACTTTACTCACTTCATTGGCTACCTATACAAGCTCGAATTGATTACAAACTGGCTGTTCTCTGTCACAACTTCTTTTCTAACTCTATCTCCTTCCTATCTTACTGAACTGCTGTCGGTCTACTCACCCAGGCGTCAGGTAAGCTCTTCTGCAGACACACGTATTCTCTGTTCCTAAGACACGAACTAAAACTTTTGACGAAAGGTAATTCTCTTTTTGTGCAGCCAAACAATGGAATTCTCTACCATTACACATCCGTAGTATTCCAACTATTCGTTCGTCCGTCGATACGACGAGGACCACTCTAGTCATCCGAGGGTTGTAGACCGCTGGTATGGGATGGATGACAAAAGTGACTTGCGCGGTGATTTGGATTTAAGTGAGAAGGAGTTGCGCAATTCGTCGATCTCACTCTCTCGCCCGAGGCCATCTTATCCAGCGGCAGGACTAAGTCGAGACGGCTGGTGATGGAGACGGGTGCAGTGGATGGCCATGATGTCCTGTGTGTCTTGTCATGCCCTTAGCGTTCCACAACGCTTTGCTGAGATTCGCCTTTTTGACCGTTGACCAACTAGTGGTTCCTCCGCTCTGTCCACCGAATCCAGTCTTCACGTGCATAGATAGACATATCTAGATCACCGAGGGTTTGAGACCCGTCGGCTACCCTCACCAGGTTTAGCAAGCCAGTCGAAGCCGTTGCCCGGGGTGTGGCTACTGCGCACGTTGCAGTTTCTATGAGCCACTGGTGAGAGCTGTGAGACAACTTCCGGATTAATATTAATAGTATTAACAGCCACAAAATGACAAAACCAAGTAAAATACAACCAGACGAGCATAGAAGGAATTCATTTCGAAGATCAGTTCCTTGATAACTTTAATTTCCTTAATTTGCATTTGTATGTTGTATATTTCTCCAGCGCTTGATTGTTTTTGTCTTTTAATGACAGCAGAGAAATTTAGGTTCCGCCATTTTGAACAACCGGAAGTTAATCCAACTACCAAGTCCTTCAAGAATGCACTTAAGACGCATCTTTTCAAAATGTATTTACAAAATTAATGAAACAACATTTGTTTTTAATGATTAGCTTATGTGTAATGTACTGTCCTCTATGTTGTTATTATAGTATTAATGGTTATTTAATTATTATATCTATGTTATGATCTCCATGTAAAACGATGTGACCCCGGCTCCTTACTGGGATACAGCACTATATAAATTATCAATTATTATTATTATTATGGTCATGTTGGTACGAGTCAGGCATGAGTATTAGCTCTATGAAGTAGTTAGATTGGGGGGGGGGCGGACCAATCAGCGGGTTATGTTCACCTGATTAAACATGCCCGCATCAAGTGGAACCTGTTAAAGAATACTAACAGAGGTCAGGATGTCGTGAGTGATCATCGTATAAATATGGTATAAATACCATGCTCGCTCTCTTCTTCCAAAGCACGGTCTAGATTATAGTGGGTTAGTGCCAGTGTTTTAGGGTTTAGCGTTTAGGGATCAGTGTAACTATACATTGTGTTTCCTGTTAGCTTAGAAAGAATTCTAATAAAAGATTATATGTAACTATAGTCCTCTACTGACCTGCATTGAGTTATTTGTTTTATTAGCTTTTCAGTCAGTCTTATTCAAACTAACAATATAGCCTCCACTCGGCTACATAAATTTTATATATATATATATATATATATATATATATATATATATATATATATATATATATATATATATATATAATACACACACACATGTTTATATAAGATACATATTTATATATTTAATTATATATATATTAGGGCTTCGGAAATTAATGATTTATTTCTCGATTAATCGTTAAATATTTTTAAGTATTAACAATTTTTTAACGATTAATCGACCCACCACTTATAAATGTACTGGAAGTCAACAAGTAAAATATTTCGGCCGATCACTATAAACTATTTTCCGGACGATTACACGAACATTTTTGTTTTAAGCTATTCAATTAGATAATTGTTCAAAATGTTGATAAAAGTTGTTTCCATTGAGAGAAATCGTTTGCCTACCATGCAATGTTCCCTCTCAGTCTAAGATCGTTGTTTCGTGTGCAAAGTTTAAAAAAACTCGTGTTCATAGTTACAGAACGTCAGTTTTTTGTGCAAAATTTTGCACAAATTTTCTGCCTGGTGATTCTGAACTCCTGCGTGGCGTCGGTAAGATATCTGCGCAGTGGCGCTGATTAAAGGGAACATTGCTACCATGATCCTAACACTTCGCTTACATATCACCTGCAAACCAAACATCCACTACAGTATCAGAAACTTCGATTGAGACAATCTAAAGCTATGTAAACGATTGTTCAGCTCGACAGGTTATAGTGTCAATAAGGGAGGCGGTGGTCGAGTGGCATACCGATGGTCACGGGTTCGAATCCATGTGAAGGCAAGGATTTATTCCAGGGGCCTAGGGCGTCCATGAGTCACCCAGCTCCGAATGGGTACCAAACACTAGTTAGGTGGCTGGGTAATGCATGTAACCAACAAAGCCGTGGCCTGTAAACGCTGCATCACTTGCCAACAGATCATCTGTCATGGTTTGTGGACCCAATCATTTTCTGCATAGAAGAAGCGTCTGTATTGATAAGACAAGACCCGCTCATCACTTGTCTGTTTGCGTTTTTGGTTAAAAGATGTCATTTAAAGAAGACATTTCAGTGTTATTTCAATTTTCGACAAGTACGTTTCATAAATGGTACTTATGACACCATAAATTTCAATTTTTGGCTTTAATCGAAATTAACGATTAATGAATCGTTAATTTTTTCAAAAGTTAACGATTAATTTTAAATTAATCGATAACAGCCCTAATATATGTATATATTATATTATAATATATGTATATACATAAAATAATACACACACATGTTTATATATATATAAATATATATATATATATTTAATTATATATATATATATGTGTGTGTGTTGGTGTATATCTTAAGCTGTTTTCATTAATCTCTAATTCGTCTAAAGTTTTTTTTAACGATTTTAAAATTGCGTGCTATCAACTGACCAAAGTCTTTGAAGAAAGCAATGATGATGTTTCCGTACTGCGATTGATTGTTGACGTACCACGAGACATCGCCATACGGTTACCAAGATTCCCCAACACACAGTAGCAACTCATGGTGGACCAGAACTTGCCGGACAGATTTTTAGCCGATGCAATACAAAAGTCACTGAGGCGTGCAGTAGGTAGGGCTATTAAATGCACCATTTATATTTTTTTGAAATAAAATAAAACAGCATAATATTTCAAAGCGGTAACTCTTATCTCGTTAATAAAATAATAATACTAGCATTTCTATTTTAGTAAATACAAATAATTATAAAATCAATGTGAATATGAATAATGTGTTGTTAGTATTACTAATTATGATAAACTAAATACAAAATTTAAATTATATGTTTTATAATATTATACTATTTTACAAGGAATTGTAAAATTTTTGGTGATTAATTTACTTCAAACACAAATCTCATGTTCAATAAAAACATTTTATTTTAACATAAATGCTATTACAATTTTTAATCAAGAATTAAATCTTAATAAACGTTTGAAAAAATTAAGTAAACAATTAATTAAATTTAAATAAAATGAAAAAAGGAATTAAAATAAAGAATTAAAGAAAATATTTAAAAACGTTACAATTTACTTTATACCCACTCAAGAGATACGGTGACGTAAATTATCCAGGGACTCGTGTGCTGTTGCCATAGGAACTGTTTGTGTACATGACAACTTGAAACTCGTGTGATCCTGGTCCAAGTTGACTGATGTTTACATTTAATGTACACTCGGAAAGTAGGCTGGGTTCGGATCTAGTGAGGTAGAGTAACTGACCACTCCAGTTACATTGACCAGTGAATCCTGAAAAAAATAAATTACACACGAAGCTTGAGAAACACTAATCGATAGAAAATATTTATGCATTTAAAATAATTAACTTGTTTATTTTTTCATTGATTTTAGTTCATCTATTTGTTCAATTATTTTAAAATGTTTGTCTTTGGATATTGACAGCACACTTATTTCATATACAACCTTTTTTATTAAAAAAAAAGGATTCCAATTTAGTTTTTACTTGACTTAATTTTAACTAAAGATTTTCATTCCTAAAGTTGTAAAAAATATTTTAAAATTAATTTTAGCTTCATCTTTCCAATTGAAAGAAAACAAAAGAAATTTATTTACTTTGTTGAAATTGTATCAATGTACATTAAGAAACATTTCCTATTTCATATCTATTAGGTTCTTAAACATTATTTTTATAATCTTTGCTTCAAACACATTATCCTTACATTATAAATTAAACATATAAAAATAACAGCGTTTAATGCAATCAAATATTCAAATGGTCTTACAGTTAACTTTAATAGTTTTGATATTTCTTTTCTAAAACTATTTTTTAAAAATATATAATAAAAAAACGTTTGAAAGGGAAACAAAAAAACATACACAAAAAACAAAAACCAACTAATAGTACTTTACTGAGTCTTATGCGTTATGACACCATGTTTGTGTAAAAGAAAAATATTTTTTAATGAAACATTAAGGCACACACGTTTGTTCTTATGTTTCAGTCGCACACTAGTTGTGGTGTTAGTAACAGCGTGAAACACTTGATCAGAAGTTGGGTCGATGTGTTGGTCAGTGCGGGATAATCACACTCTGGGTTAATTGGCACAGCTGAAAGAGAAACACGTGTAAATAAATGCATACTTGTATGATTAGTAAGTAATTTGAAAGCTTTTACACTTTTCAGTGATATAAATAACATTAAATTATACCACGTCGATTTAGCTAAGATTAAACATTCTAAAAGATACTTGAATTTTTGTCATTTTTCAATCATGATCATGCTTCATAATGATCTATATTTGCTTCTTTTGATTTCATTAAATTGAAATTACACAGCACATTCTAATGGAATCGATTATTCTTATTTTCTTACAAGGGTTGCACATATCGAAGATTAAGTATAATTGTAAACTTTTTCTCCCCCAAAACTAGGTGGTTAACTTTGTTGCGTCTTATACGACAAATGTACTGTATTATGTTCAAAATCTGTTTTTTATTTTAGATTTTCCTCTTTTAAACTTGGTCGGTTCTTATATTCCGGAGCGTCTTATAAGGGGAAAAACGTGGTGTTTAGTTATACTAAAATTTAATTTGTTCGAGGAAACTAACTATATGCTTTATTAGATTTCAAGCAAATACACATGACGTTGAGTAGAGCCGACGCTATAGGTCCACTGAATGTGACGTCATGTACGTCCATAATAAACTCTTGTAACCCCGCCCCCAGTTTGTTGAGATCGGTTTCTACTGTATAGTGTGTTGCGTAATATGGCACCCGGTCGATGGGAGATGACGAGTAAGTTTCGTGGTAACCGCTGGTTGCATTCTTTGATCGTGTCTGGTTCTGTAATGATGTACAAAAAATAATGTTAAAATGTTGATGCAAGTGAAATTTTGTTTATTTGATAAATTGGCTGAGACAATGCTTAGCTGTCATATATATAACAAATAGATATTTACATTGGTAGTCACGAGGAAGTCAAAGTCCTGAGGCTCAAAGTGGGTGGGCGCTCGGCATTTGACAGTAACATCAATACCATTCAGGACAGGAAAGTCACAGATTGGTACGATCACATCCGCTTTCAAAGACATACAAAAATTAATTAAATAAGTAATTTCAAAATATTTTCAATATACCATAACTTAATAAACTTCAAGCTGTAAATTTTGGTCAAGGGTTTTTAACTTTATAACTCAGTGAAGACATTTATAGTGTAATATAATTTTAAGGTTTGTTGAATTTGGTAGAGTAATGATATTTTGACGCTTTATTTTTATTCCACACGGAAGTGTTCTGAATGTTTAAGGTTGAAGGTCTCTCTCTTCCATAAAATGAAACCCGATCAGCTAATTTGGAACCTAGCTATTTGCCCCCCCCCCAAAAAAAAATCCCACTACCCTCATTATAATTTCGATTTAGGTTATCTTGCAAGATGTTTCTCGATAAAATACATAAATCGAATTATAGCAAAATTTAAAATAAAAAATATTAAAAACCTTTTTTTAAAAAAAATTAACAACATTAGATCACTTACGGTAGCTTAACGATATATTTCTATGTCGATATACATTTTGAGCTAATGACATTATTTTGATGAAGTAATAAATATAGTTATCAAATACTTTTAAAAAAATAATTTAAAAATTAAATAACGTCAATATGCCACGTACAATTATAGTTAGGCACGATCATGTAATTCTCACCAGATGCCTTTTAAACATTCCCGAGACCATAGACTAAACATATTTACCATAAACTGAAGGAGTTTCACAAATCTCTGAACTGTCGACGCCAGAAAAACATCTGTACTGATTATACTCGTTGAAGTACAACGCCGTCCTTGGTACCACCAGAACGCTGAAGATCACTTTTCCTTCTCCCTCCTCGATGGTTACCTGTAGCGTGTTGTTGAGGAGGGGCGTGACGGTGGAGCAGTTGGTCAGCTCACAGGTGAAGACGGTCAAGGACGTCCGGCTGACGCTGTCGTATGCCCGCCAATCCACGCGGGCCGTGTTGAGACTGGACAGGTCACATTCAATGGCCGTGCGTGTGCTGGGGTTGATGTTGCATGGTTTAGACAACGCTGAAAGCAATTTTTACAAAGGGTATAAATGATCATTACAATTTCTTTAACGATGTGTGCTTCGTGACATAATCTGTAGAGACATATAAAAATATTCAAATATTTCTTTGGATATATATTGTTTTCTTTACACAATGTATTTAGCATTTAATGTCAATGATTAAAAATCACATATTCATATAGTATAATGAAGAAACATTATATTTCGTCTGTGATATTCTACGCAATAAGTTACAGATTAAGTGTTAGATATGCCTGTAATATACTTTACTTTAGCTGGCCTCATCTTATCTTTAACATAGTCTCCTTCAATACAGAAGTTCATTAAATTCCAAGCTTACCAATGGTTTATGCCTAGTCTCACGTTTTTTAAATCTGGTAAATGTTGATAGTATGTAATTTTCCTAGTTTGTTCAAACAAACAAAATTCCACTACAGAAAGGTATTTGTTCTTGGGTACGTAATGATATATTTTTCTTTTTTTTACCACGACTTAAATCTAATGGTTCTATTAGATCATCTACTCTAGTAAAACCTCACCAAAGTTAGATGGCATTTATGTTTTACCATCTTTATACATTTAAATAAGTTTATTCTAAGAAGGCGATGCTTTTTTTTTCGGAAAATTTTACTACGCCATTGACATCGTATTACAAGATTATTTATAAGTTAATGTTACTTGTAATTACTAAGTATCTTAACTTTGGATTATTCGTACTGATAAAAAACGTATTTCCTAGAAAACACAAATATATGATGCAAGCAGATTGTTTTATTAAAGCTCTAAACTCATATTTGGTCGAACCATAATCAAACGCAAAGCCACTTTTTTTCTGCCCAAATATTTATAATGCAAAGCAAAGAAAACATTAAACCTATATATAAAGGTCATTATACACACACATTCATAGGTTTATAAACTAAAATCTGATTCTCAATTTATTTTTTTATAATTCCGGGTAAAACACGATTTATTATATAACACTAATAATTTCATACACGCTCTACATATTATAGATGTGATATGTGCCATACTTAGAGGGCAGACACATTTTTTTTTACTTACCAGTTGTAATAAAAATGAAAATATGTAATAACAATATAGCCGACATGATTCGTGTGTTGAAAGTTGAGTGTCATTTATACGATGAAACACATTGTTTTGACTTATATTAACACATCAGATCAACCATCCGTGCTCTCTCTGGAGTTACACAGTTTCACGTCATTACGATATAAAAGCATTGACAAATCCCGCAAAGATCATTGCTCAATGCGAACTTAGTTATTTTAGGCCCAAAACGACGATATTGATCAGAGGTGTGTAATGATGTTTATTATCGCGTCATAGATTACTCGTATTTACCCAACTCCCTTTTTACCCGTGTCATTGCTTATCGATAAAAGCGATAACAAAGATAACTTGTGTCTGTCGTTGATGTCGCTTCTGTTGTTAGTTTAACAGGTCATTTAATAGCACTGTTATTATTTTAATCGATAATAAAAAATCCGTAAAAAACCAAAATCATGACTATAAATCCTTTATGTACGAGACATAACTAAAAGAATGTTCATTATAATACGCAGAGCAAGACAATCCAAAAAAATACAATATCAACATACACAATTTGCAATGTATGTCCCGTCGGTCCTTTCCATGACGCTACTAGTTTTTGAAAGCAGCGCACCAAATTAATGCACCCAAAATAACTCTTTTCGAACGTTCCACATAAAATTGTGCAAAATGAAAATAAATGAATAAAATAAACATAAATAAAACTTCTGTATTACATTACTTTTTATTCTGATGTGTATTTTTTTCAAAATAAATAGATTTCAGCTGAAATGTATTTATTATGACAGGACACGTGACACATGTGTTTATTTATAGGCAGTCAAAAGTACCATTTATTCAACTTTATTTTATACTAGCAGACCCGTCGTGCGTTGCAACGATCTCAGTAAAAATGAATACATTTAAAGAAACCAATGAGTATTATGTTTAAAAACAATTATGCAGAAACCTTCGCGGAAGAGTGGAAAAAAGTCCAAGTTTCATAGCAAACGGATCAATAAATTAATAATTAAATAGTGTACAAAAGAAGGAATTATATTAAGGGCCCCGGCCCCAAAATTAGTGATGATATAGTTTTTTTTATTGCCATTGTACTCAAGCTATATTCCTCAATTTCGTGTAAAATTGAATAGGGAATACAATGATTAAAGTTCAGTAAAAAGACTTTTTCGAAGGAAAGGAAATTAAGAGTTCAGTGCCCTATAGTAATATAGGCTCTTAAGTTTTTATATTCTAAGTTTTGTCAAAATCCAGTTATTTTCTCAATATCTAACTTTTAAACTACTTTTAATATACCTAAAATAGGGGGAAAATAACATTAAGGGGCCCTGGCCCATTCGGTGCAAAAGGTCAATTTCAAAAACCTGTTTTCATTTTTTTTATTTTGGCTATATTTCTCAAGCTCTTTAAAAAGTAAATAGTAAAAATATCTTAAACATATACGAAAAAAGATATTTGGGGCCCCGGCCTCGAAGATATTGGCATTAGAAGTTCAGTGTCTATAGTATTTTAATATAGGCTACCAAGTTTTTGTATGCAACGTTTGGTGAAGATCTATTCATTTACTAAGTAGCTAACGTAGAAACGAATTTGTATATAGCTCATATAAGATAAAAACGACATTAAGGGCCCATTCTGGGCAAGATATAAAGTTCAAAACACCTGTTAATTTCAATTAGTATAATGATTGATACATGTGTCATAATTTGTCAAGATTGTTAATGACTGAATGGTGAATAAAATCTTAAACGTTTAAAAAATGTGAATTTTTGGGCCCCCAGCCCCAAAGTAATGAATATTAGCAGTTTAGTGCCCTATAGTATTTTAATAATGGCTATCAAGTTGTCATATACAAAGTTTGGTTAAGATCCAACAATTTACACAGCAGCTAGCGCTTAAACTAATTTTTATATAACTCATATAAGCAAAAAATGACATTATGGGCCCCCGGTGCCCCATGAGTGTTAAATTTAGAAAACAAAGTTGCCATTTACCATCCCAGGTAGGTACTTAACAGTCTCCAAAAATTTCATGACGATCGGATGAATGGTTTAGTCAGCTATAAAGGACATGCACACACACACACACACACACACACAGACATACTTTGATTTATATATATATAGATTAACTTTTGTCATTCGCTGACATAAACTAATTTAAAGATATTTGGTATCTAGGAAATATTCGGCCGATATAAAAGAAATATATATATAATGTTTATATATATATATATATATATATATATATATATAAATATCAATATACATAATTCCCGTTGTCTGTATGGTTGTAATGTAATGTAATGTAATGCTGTTAGGTGGCGTTGCGATCGATTTTGTTTTATAGTGCTGCACCAAAAATATCACTTTTCGAACGTTCCGTATAAAATTGTTCAATATGATAATAAGTGAATCAAATTAAAATAAATTAAATAAATGAAAGTTCTGTATTACGTTATTTTTTTTATCTGAGGTGTATTTATTTTGAAAAAAATCCGTCATTTTTGACGGGTTATACACTAGTATATATATTTTTATCAATATATAATATTTATATTCAAATATATATTTCACTGTATACCTAGGCAATTTAAACGTCTAATAGATAAAGAGATTGTATTTTTAAAAAATAAAAAATAACTATGCATAAATATTTGAATAATTTTAAAAAAAAATATATTTTTATAATTTAAAAATACATATAAGCAAATTATGCATTTAATATAGAGGAAAAATATTTTGTTACTTTACTTATAATAACTAATATCAGCTATATTACAAAGAGTTGACATTTTCTTATTTTTGTATAAAGCATATTGCGACATATATCATTCAGAACATTGCATTTTATTTTTAACTAGCACTGATAAGGATAGCAAACGAAACATTTCAGAACACAGCAAGGCTATTTCCAAAAATCGATTTGTTTATTTATTTATTTATTTATTTTGTTACCAAATGTTATTCCACTATTATTTAAATTTTTTAAAAATAGTATTTATTGTAATAATTTTCGAAGGAAAAAAAATACGTTAATTAATTAAAATAAATGTAATTTTCTATTATTAATAATTTTTGAATAACACAAGATTGAGTGATTATGTTTCTTAAGTTTGGAAAGTTAGAGTTGGAAATGAATGACGTAAAATTTACCCCACTGATCTTTTTGACTTTGATTTATGTAAATTGAAAGATAATTAATAATTATTTCAAAGTATATTACATTATGTAATATTATATTCCCCCGCCAATGATGTAAAAAAAAGTGCGCTAATTAAGTTAGCACACGAAAGCACATTATCAATTCGTGCTTTGTCCTAAATTGTTGTTCACGTTTACATTAACAAAAGGAAAAAAAAAGAAATGAAACATTTGGCCTAAATCAGAAACTACTATCTTCAGAGGCGTGTCCGTTCGATGTGTTAATGATTTCAGTCACGTTATTTTATATTTTAAACAACTGGATTTATTGATTATTACATCAAAATAAAATCTATATCAGAGAAAAATATTCCAAAATGAAGAGCTGTATGAACATATGTTTCTATAAATTTTTTTTTCCAAAAATTAGTGAGGGTTTGAAAAGAAAAGTAAATAATATTAGTATATCTTTTAAATTTTTTATGTTTTTTTTTATTTGTAAAATTGCTTCATTTTTAAGTTTCTTTGTCGAAACATCCATTTGAATATTATTTAACTTAGTTTAAATTATAATGAATTAATAGCAAATGATTTTCATTGATAAGGTGTACTTTTTTATTTTTATTTCAGTTCTTAGCTTTAAATGAAAGACCCATCATTTAAGAACCTACCTCTTTGATAGGTTGGTTGTGCTTGCAATCTCATGTTTAATTTGTTAACCAAACGTTATGGCTGAATCTATCAGAATATAATGTGCGATCTCATGTTGTATGTGGTAACAAATAGTTACGGGGTTAATTCTTAATGATATAATGTGCGATGCGTGTTTTAAATGTGAACCAGAGTTAATGGGTTAATTCTTAATGATATAATGTGTGATGTATGTTTTACGTGTGAACCAGAGTTAATGGGTTAATTCTTAATAATATAATGTGCGATGCATGTTTTACGTGTGAACCAGAGTTAGGGGTTAATCCCCGTGAATATAATATTCGTCGTCCTTTAATTTCACTATCTTCCTTTAAACTGGATCCGCCGTTTATGTACATTGGGGTTTGCCCCTGATGTATAGAGACGATAAACAACGTCATCGGTGTACATTCACTGGCTTTCACAATTTCATTACTGTTATCATAGATTAGTTTTCCCAGTGGATATTTTAAACTCGTTCAACATGGATAAAACAGATGCAGATATTCAGTGTGTTGAGATGTTTGTACTTTGGGTACGTTTTAACAATGAAGTCGCTCAAATGCATGATTATAAACATCTTATTATTATGGATTATTCAAACAACTGGTGAGCAATCGTATCTTGCATGTTTTAGTAGGCCCACTTTTTAAACAATTTATTAGCAAGTTAAAAAGTATGCGTTTTCATGATTTTTAATGTAATTAACTACTTTGGAAGTGGATTTCTTTTTCTTATGTTTTAAATTACAGTTATTATCCTGTTTATATATATATATGTATGTAAATATTTCTTATTTCCATTTGGCTAATTTTAAATTAAATTAAATTAAATACTGATGAAGAATTTAATAAAATTTTCTTTCCATAGTTTGTTTCAAAAACGCAAAACTTGAGAATATTTAACCAAACTTATTGAATATGTATGTATTCACTGTGACTCCCATAACATATTTCTCTTCTCTCCCTCTCTCTCACTCTCTCTCTCTCTCTCTCTCTTTATATATATTTATATATATGAACAATATACACACTGGTAAACTTTCTGTATCATTCTGACATCCATTTTTAAATTCATTAAGAATAATATCCAATACATGTGACAAGGTTAAGATTTATTAAAATAATTCATATTAATTATTTGAAATAATATGCTTGAGCAAAAATTAAATGTCTCAATATTATTTACTACAAATAAAAAAAAATTAATAAAATTGCCTAGCCCTACAACCCTGCTCTTTCAAACGGGGCGTCGGAATTACTATGACCTGTGACGTAAGCCAACAAAACGTGACGTCACTGCAATGGCAGGTCGGCGGAATGATATCCGAAGTTAACCCTTACCTGACGACCTGTAACCTCCGCGGGTGTGACAAGCAGAGCTACCAAGAAACTCACACATTTGTGGCCACAGTCCAGCTTGACCCCACGTCTACACACATAGTCAGCAGTAGCCTGAAGCTCCCCGGTGATCATTTCTTTAGTTTC
Organism: Ampullaceana balthica; assembly: GCA_944989445.1. Classification (NCBI taxonomy): domain Eukaryota; kingdom Metazoa; phylum Mollusca; class Gastropoda; family Lymnaeidae; genus Ampullaceana; species Ampullaceana balthica. The sequence goes on along the minus strand of CALYLW010000640.1, from coordinate 204,093 downwards.
TTCATCGGCGACTACAACTGCGTCCCTGATGGTGGACAGGCCATTAGGATATGTGACGACCTCAACTACTTCGGTAAGTTGACAAATAATATTTTCAGAACACTCTTAAAATAGGATTTGATGAAAGATGCTGGGGTAAAAGATTATTTTTTGTTGCTATAACATATTAATGTGACATTCTCATTGGAGGGCTGAGTCACTTAGACTCTTAGAGCCCGGCCTACAATACCAACGGCGAGCCTCAACATAAGGGCATCGCCATGGAGATACTCCTCCACAGTGCGTGGGCTGTCTGATCCGTCCATGTCCCCAATCGCCCCAGAGCATCGGGTCAGCAGATGTGCCACTGTCTTCTCGGCCATACCACATAAACGGCAGCCGGGTTCCCTGTTCCTATCGAGCCTGTTCAAGTAGCTGTTTGTTGGACAGTGTCCAGTCCGCATTTGCGTAATGAGGGACTGGCAGCTGCGAGGAAGCTCCCACAAGGGATCTCGCTTGCGTGGTCGCCGCATTTCGTTGTATAGTACCCTTGCCGTGTCACCATTTTCCCAGCCCGCAAGCCATCTTTCCATAAAGCAAGCTTTTAGCCACGATTTGACTCCCAGCTGAGTCATTGGGCGATTGATTTGGGGCTGGGCAGCGCCCTCTTGCGCCAGCAGGTTTGCCCTTTCCTGCTGTGGTATTCCTGCGTGCCCTGTTATGTACTGCAGGACAACCATGCCCCCGCGAGATCTAATATTGTCCACGATCTCCAGTACAGCATTGACAGTTTTCGTCTCCAATGACCTCCGACCAAAGGCTTCCAGGGAGGATCTTGAGTCGGTGAAGACTACGACTGTTGGAAAAACCTTTCTTCTACATAGGCGTAGGCGCACTTCTTTCACATCCCTGTGAATTGCTTCTAGTTCGGCATCCCCGCCCGAGGCTATCAATCCACATGGTCCAGACAGCTCAGCTGCTGCTGGTCCCCCCGCGGGGTATTCAATCAGTGTGCCGTACCCGCTTCGTCCGTCTGTGAAGCATGAGCCATCTGCGTATACTCAAACTACGCTGGTTCCATAGGCATTAATAGTTCTCATTGCTTCCTCGTGCTGAAGATCTACTGGACTATTTTTTCTCACCGCGGCATTTGCCAGTGTCAAACGTAGATCGGGTGGAGAGAAGCATTCGTGGGGTCCCCTCGCCGGGACCATGGACATTTTCCCCTGCTTTTGGGTAAATTGACTGAAACCTCAAGCTCGTTGACCGCATCCATAAAGGAGGGTCGTTTCAGTCGCGAGCTTTTTACCCACCTGTCTTGTATCTGAAAACAGGGTTCATCTCGGTCCATCCTACGGTATCGTTCCACCGTAGTTAGTATTGCCTTCTCTCGCCGTACTTTGAGCGGTTCCACGTTTGACAAGATTTCTACCGCGGCGTTGGGTGTGGTACGTAACGCCCCGCACACCAATCTTAGCGCTTGGTTTTGGACTCTATCCAGGTCTTCGAGCGCTGTTCTGCTCGCAAAGGCCTGGATGGGGAGGCTGTAGTCTATTGCGCTTCTCACTTTGCTGAGGTTAAGAGCTCTCAGCGTTCTTGCGTCAGCTCCCCAATTTGTGCTAGCCAGTTTTTTCACCAGGGACAATTGAGCAGAGGTTTTGGCTCGCAATTCACGTATGAGATTGTGCATCTGGAGTCTCTGGTCCAGTCGCACGCCCAAATACGTTGGTGTCTTGTCCCAATTCAGCCTTTTCCCGCAGATGTTAAGCACAACATCGTGTTTAAGCGCATTCCTTCCATTTGTGAAAATGGATTGGACGGTTTTTTCTGTGTTCACTATGAGGTCGCGCTGTAGTCTGTGCTGCAAATTCGCTACGTCTTTACCGGACGTCAAGACAACCAAGTCGTCTGCGAACATCGCGCTCTGACACTCGATAGACGTTTGAATGTCGCAAACGTATGCTAGGAACAGCGTACAGCTCAAGGCAGACCCCTGCGGGAGTCCGTCCTGCAGCCGAGCTTCACTGGATATAGAGTCCCCCATGCGGGTTCTGAACGTTCTATTCTCCAAGAACGAGTGTATCCAGGCGTGCATTTTCGCTGTTATTCCTAATTGCTGGAGCTTGTACATAAGCCCAGTACGCAAGACCTTGTCATAGGCCTGTTTTAGATCGAAAAACACAGCCAATGTATGGTTTCGCTGCTGTAGCTCATTCGTGATAGTTTGCACAATTCGTACAACCTGGTCAATCGGCTGGCGTCCCTTGCGGAAGCCGCCCTGAGTCACAGGAATGCACTTGTTCTTCTCTAGAAAACAATAGAGCCTAACATTAAACATCCTTTCAGCTATTTTCCCCAAACACGATTTTAGGGATATAGGACGATAGCTGTCAGGAAGTTCGCCTGGTTTCCCTTCCTTCTGAATTGGGATAATTGTGGCCTTTTTCCACTGCTTCGGCAAAATGCCTGTAGTCCAGGTCCTATTGATAAGCTTCAATAGCTTATGCCTCTCTTCGATAACCAGCTGCTTGAGCATTTCGTTATGGACCTTGTCCGGGCCTGGTGCTTTCCCTGTTTCGCACTTATCGAGGGCTGTTTGCAACTCTGTTAGAGTGAAATTTGCCGTGAAAACCTCTAGGTGGGGGCCATTACTTTGCCTCTGGTCCCTCTCCTTTCTCATTCGGTTTATGGTCCGGCTTTCATCAGTCTCTCTGGTCTTCCTATTTACCTTGGCGAAGTGCTTATTCAGCGCACGAGCGCACTTTTCTTCACCTGCCACCTTTCTCCCATCTGTCTGTAGTGGGGATGGGTTTTTAGTTTTCCCCATGCCAGAGAGTGCGTTTACCAATCGCCAGACCTTTCTGCCGTCGAGATCGAGGTTTTCACACGTACCTACCCATTTTGCCTTTTTTGCTTTCTGGGCCGTATCTTTGACTTCGGCTGTTAATTTATTGTACGCCCTACGAGCTTCGGGCGTCTTCAATTTTGCAGCTTTTTTCCGAGACTTCTTTCTCAGCTTCACAAGCTCCTTCAGGCTCTTATTCCAGTAAGGCCTGAATTTCTGTTTTCCATTCGTCCTCGGTATTGATTTGCGTGCTGCGCCAAGGATCGCGCTGCACAGTTTCTCATAGACCACATTGACATCGTCCACCTCGACATCTAGTGGTAGTAACAACCTGTGGGTCTCGCCCACATATCGGTCCCAGTTTGCTTTCCGGAAAACCCATTATCGCTGCTCGCACCGTGCCTCTGCTAAGACTTCCAGACTGTGATGGGAAACTAAGTCCGCTGATATTAGCTACAGGTCTGGCCGGGACTCGGTGCTGTGTCCCGTATGCAGTAGAGTAGGGGGGTTCTCTGCGCTTTGGAGCCGGATGTGGTTTGTATTGAGTGCAACTTCCTCAATATAGCGACCGTATGGGTTTCGGTCAGCGTAGCCCCAGTCAGGTGATTGGGCATTGAAATCACCTGCTATGATTCTCCTGTCAAATATGGTCTCTGTACCAATTGGCAGGGATATCGGGTTCCTGGGCCGGTTGTACACATTTGTGATAACGTAGGCCTTATCACATTTGTGGACCTTAATCGTGATAGTATCTGTATTGCTGAGGCACTTTGTTTCAAGCACCTCAATTGCAAGGTCGTCACGCACAGCTGTAGCGATTCCTCGACACTTACTGCCACACTTAAAGTGATAGAGTGAATAACCTGTAAGGTGGAACGGCTTCCCTTTCAGAAGCGTTTCCTGGAAGAGTGCTACGTCCACATCTCGTTCGTGGAGTAGCTTGAACACTTCCGGCTGTTTTGGACTGATGCCACACACATTCAATTGGAGTACATTAAGAGTACATATTAGTTGTCTCTTAGCAACTTTTCCTGCACGGTCAGTGTACGTTACAACTTGTGCCGGCCTGTCGTTCGTCACCGGCACAGGAGGAGGAGCAGTGACAGACCCTCGAGACGCCCCACTCCGAAGCGTCCTTTGGGGACAGTTTAGAAGGACAGCACCATGTCCTGCGGAAGTATCTGTATTGTATTCCATATGAGAGGGGGTTGGACAGAAATTTTTATTCCATTGAGGGTGTGGCTTTGGCGCCACACCCCTTGTCCGGAGGAACTTTTGGACTTCGGTTTGCCGAGCCGGGCTTTGTTAGGTTCAGGGAGGCTGCTCTCCCTTCTACCTTACACCATACCTCTTGCTAAGGTCTAGCCCTTCCCCCCCGAATTCCTGGGGGGTTCTGGTGCTTTGTTTTGACATTGCCAGTTATCAGGTTTGTTAGTTTCAGGTGCAGTCTGCTCTGCGCCTTACTCGTCTCCCGGGCCACGTAGAGGCCAAACCTTTCCGCCGGATCATCCATAGGTCCAGCTCCATAGGAGCGAGTAACATATTAATGAAAAAGAGTGCTTTTATTAGAATCATTATATGTAAAATATGTTAAGCAAAAACTATTTTAAAAAATGTAGCTTAGTAGTGGCGGCAACCGCACAGTACTATTGACATAATGATTATATTGATGCTCTACGAAATAAGTGAATGCCACACAAGTTTAGGACCAAAGCTGCTAAAAGTTTATTGGGTAGGGTAATTGTCGCGAGAATGGAAAAACACAGTTGTTAATAAGAACTCTATCAAAACTATCAATTATTTAGGCCCTTTGCAGACCTAAGTATGTAATACTTTAAAAAACTTAACTATTTTGGAATCTCAGGTCCCTTACATCACTGGATCCAAGACTTCCTTTTGGGTAGGGAGAAAACTGTAATAATTAATGGATCTTAATCTGCACCAAAAAAGGTTAATTCAGGAGTTCAACAAGGAACTGTGCTAGGTCCCTTACTTTTTTAATTTATATAAATGATTTACCCAACAACATCTTGAAGAAATTTTCTACTTTTTTTTAAAAAATCCTATAAAACTACTAAAAATTTACAAAGAAAACAACCTTAAATTAACCACCAAATCTGCAAATTCTCCCATTGACACCAATCTCCTCATTTGTATTATTGATTTTAACCTAAAACAACGGATTACTTGTTCTGGACCACATTCCACACCTCCACTAAGTTATTAAAAAAAAACTCTCATAAATCACGTAGTAACATCTGGCCAGCCAAACCCTGTCCTCGTTGGTAGTATTGATTTTAACCTAACCCAAACGCCTTCTAACTCCACTTCGTGACTTCCTGTACATACTTTATACCACCACATCTATACTAACATCAGATCAACAGCCAAACCCGCGCTTTTTTCCACCCCTCCTAAATCTGTCTAAGTTATTATAATATATACTAAACCATTCCGGATTGTAACCTATACCATCGTCTGCCCCCACTATGTTCTTGTAATTAAAAACGCTACCAACAACACCTGTCCAGCGGGATACCCCCAATAAAATACTCACATAACAACATGAAACGCATAAAAACCGTAATTATAACACTTAAATACTAACATGCAACACATAAAATACAATTCAAAATTAATAGAAATAGCTTGAGAATCTTTAAATACTACCATTCAACAAAAAAAAATACAATTCAAAATTAATAAAAATACTTTGAGAATCTTTAAATACTACCATTCAACAAATACAATATTCAACAAATAAAATACAATTAAAAATAAATAGAAATAGCTTGAGAACCATTCAACAAATAGAATACAAATCAAAATAAATAAAAAATATTTTGAGAACCACTCAATAATTTATTAAAATTATTAAATAAAATTTAAAAAGTAAAAATTAAAAAGGGGAAATAACTTAAACATTAAATACAAATACACGATTATCACCCCTTAAGCCCCACAAATTTGAATTTCCCGCGCCACACCCACTAATTAACATGTCGTATAACTACATGACAATGTTGTATAACAACATGACACTTATGACATCCTAATTACTTAATTAAGTACACTAATTAACTTGTCTAACATAATTTACTTGTCTAACATACAGTAATTTTTGGTGCAGTAATTTGGTACGCTAAAATTAGTAGCATTACATTACCACGGGAATTATGTATATTGTTGTATGCTTATATTTTAATTTTTGAAAATGGAACGATGTAACCCATTTTGACAAATGTGTCTTTCAGGAAGTCTTCACCCGTCACTAAATCATTAGCGGTGTATTCTACGCCGCGGGTCAGCTAGTATATATATAATTTGCAATATATGTCACGTCTGTCTGTCCGTGACGCTACTAATTTTAGAAAGCAGCGCACCAAATTACTGCACGAAAAATAACTCTTTTCGAACGTCCGCATAAAATTGTTCAATAGTGAAATAAATGAATAAAATAAAAATAAATAAAATAAATGAAAGTTCTGTATTACGTTATTTTTTTTATCTGATGTGTATTTATTTTGAAAACTTCCGTCATTTTTGACGGGTGATACACTAGTATATTAAATAACAAAAACTTTAAGTAAAACATTTAAAAATTGTTAACAAAAAATTATTCCAAACATCAATATTTTAAATACAAATAAAAATAATTTTGTGAAAAATTGTCTTTGATAACCTATAACCAATTAAGCTTTGTTTTTATGTGGTATATAAAACTGTTTGGTTATGTCGTATAGAAAACGTTGTGTTATTTTCGTATAACAAACAGTGTTTGTATTCGATATACAAATGTAAAGAATTTTATGGTATACCAAACGTGTTGTAACATATAACAAACTGTTTTTGGTATACAACAGTATTGTTTTGTATAGTATACCAAACTCTGTGTTATGTCTTATAGCAGTGTTTTTATTTGGTTTACAAAAGTATGTGCTTATATGGTTTATCAAACGATACGCTTATATCGTCTACACGATTATGTGATCATATCGTACGGAAAACGTTGATTCATATCATATATCAAATTCGTATATCGAACTGTGTTTTTCCTACAGATGACCCAACGCCACCTGTATGTGGGTCCCCGACTGTGGCAGACGATGAAGTAAAAATCAAGTGTGCCATTGAGAATGTCTACCCTGCCCCGCAGTGCAGACTAAACATTTCATCAAACGTAAGTCGCTGCCACTTCCTTATAATGAGCTAATTATCGCGTGTTAAACTTAATTTGCCTGCATACACTCAAACGGAAAAAAAGTAAAACAAATTGCACTATAAAAAAAATTGCATTGATATTTTTTATGGTCGATTTGTTTGTTATTTAATTTGTATTTCGTTGAGTAAAATCTCCATCGCATTTTAAATAAATAAATTTTAAAATGAGGTTTTATTTAAAAAAACTTGATTAAATATCATTAATAGATATTAAAGACTAGGGGAAAGTACCCGGCTTTCCCGGGTTTAAAATAAGGTTTTCTGTAGAAGCGTACAAAACTGTTTATTAGCATGCAATAAAATGGTACATTTAACTTAAAGCAATGTGATAGACAACATTTTTGGCAGTCCTATTTGGAGTGTGTACAAAAAGATTTTCCTCTTTTCCAACTCTAGAGCAGGCCACATACAACTGTCCATGAGAAAAGCATGGTGTCTGCAAGTCTATACCTGAAATCCCATGAGACTGGCTCTGTGACTTGTTGATTGTCATGGCAAAGCATGTCTAGGCACTTCAGAATACAGCAATGCTTTTGCTAGAGGAACTGTTTTGCAGAGATAAAAAAAGCTGTTAATGTAGTCTTTGGTGGAGTGTCAGTCAAATGTGCTGTTGGCTGTCCTGGTTCATAGTATACTCTTTGGCCTCCTTCAAGATGTACCTGTGATGGTTGGGGAAGTTGAGCAGGAGCCACACTGCCTCACTGCTACTAATGTATCTTCCTTGTTGATAATTGGTAACCTCATCAAGCCTGTTCGGCATTTCATTTGCTCCACAATCATGGCTGCAACACTTCCCTTGGTAACATACTTGCAAATGTACTTGATGCTTTTGACTGAGTTGCAGTACTCCACATTTATGTTTGCTTTGAAGATTCTGCAGAGTAATGGAGAATAGGGTACAACCCAAGAGTTGTCAACATCCTCCAACATTCCAGATTCTGGTGCTCTACCAGGGGCAACATGGCCACCATCACCTGGTTTTCGGTGGCGGTACAGGGGATATCCATCATCTCCTGTCTGAGTCTCTTGCACCATTTGCCTGGGAAACCTCTTACTGCATTTGCCAACAACAATACATGGTGCCTTGCGATTCCTATTGCAGAAAGGGCCATGAATCTTGTTTTTGTGACAACATCGTACAGAATAGGATCTTCTTCTTTGTCTGGAATTTCTGCACTTATTATGCTTTCTACTTGGTCTGAGTGCGTTTTGGTCTGCAACCAAACAAAGAGATGCATGTGTGGCAGTCATCGCTTTTGCTACTCAATGGAATACATGAAACAAACTACTTTTTAAAACACTTGGACATCCTTGATGACATGCATCATTTTCTTAACTTTGTGTTGAAACACCCTGTAACCAAGTCAACACGATCTGCTGCCACTTGTCCTGGAAGCAATTCAACTGTTATCTCTGGCCAGCTTGGGTTGCAGGTGAAAGTGATGAAGAGATCAGGTGTGCCTCTATGACGTACATAGGTCATTCCATCCTGTGCATATTCATGCATGTAACGGGGCCCTACACTGAAGGATGAAGGCAGCACCACTAATTTGCCAAGATTTTCAGAAATCACATTGTTATCATTCCTTACTGCCTCCAATAGTATACAATAGTCCGCATTGCGTTAAAAATAAAATATGTGACTGTAAAGTGAGACATATCAATCGAGAAACGCCTTCTTGTTAATATCGACATTAAAATGTTTATTATTTTTCGTCTTAATTTGCAACAATTTATTTTATTATATACCCCGGGGCCTTACACGGACACGCTAAGCCACAATATATAAAGGGATATTTCTGTGAATATTAATGTTTATGTCAGGTGTGTATGGGGTTTATTTGTTTTAAAGAAACATTTCGAAACGCAAGGTTTAAGCTTAAAATTTACCCTGCTGGTTTAGTTTAAGTTATGCAAAAAGTATAAACACAGTTGCTAAGCTATAGTGTTATGCCACACAGGGATGTACGATATTATTGACTCCTACCCTCACCAATAAAATGAGAAAGCTTGATCGAACGACTGGATAAAATACATCTAGAAAATACATACAAGAAACAGTGTAAAGTAAAAAAGATGTAATTTGCAAACACATTTTTTTAAAAGATACACGTAATCTTGTTAGAGGCGCAACAATAACAGATATAAAAATAAAACCGTTTCATAACAAAAAACACACACACGCACTGATTCCAGGCCCGGACTTAACAGACTCGGGGCCTTTAGGCACTTGACATTCTGCCCCCCCCCCAAACCATCTCAAGGCTATTTTGGAAAGTTTGCAATTTAAATTCATTAGTACAGAACATACAATTTTAATTGACTTTAATTAATAACTTTAATAAACATCGGAATAATACAGTCTAAGTTACTATACTTACGTTATTGAATAACATTTATAGAATCCTACGACGAACTTTCTTTTGTGCAAAAGAACGAATGACGTCATCATAGTCAATTGACTTCATTATTTCTGACTCGATGTACATTACAGAGAGTAAATTGAGCCTCTTTTCTCCTATGTTTGATCATGAGTAATTCTTTACTCTCTTTAACGCTGAGAACGACCGTTCTGCTGAGCAGTTTGACGCTGGTGTGCACAACAGTATTCGGAGCGCAATTCCTACTTTTGAATAAATGTCCAAAAAGCCTGGGGCGCAATGAGCCAATGTCGAGGTCGTGTTTCACCATTGCTTAATGTTCGGCTAAAAAGTGACAGCGATAGATACCTGATTTTATCTGCGTACTGACGCCTTGAAGAAGAAAAGTCGGCATCAATATTTTGTTTCACGCCTTTTTTTAACTAGGTACTCCAAGGTAACTTCGTCTAGCATCCACTCAGCAGGATCGTCACTTAAAGAATTAGATTCAGGATTTTCTAAAGAATACTTTTTTGTAGCTGTTACAAAGTTTTCAGAAATAATGTTTTCAGGTAGCTCGTTGCAGTCAGACACGTTTTTTGCAGTTGCCTGTTGACGGTCATCGGCAGCATCGCTGCAACTTCTACTGGCTAATGCACGAGTACTGCTTGGATTAGAGCCAGAACTAGGTCTAGACGAAGACGAGACGAAAAATGTGTTTAACTTAGGAACTTTGAGAAGAAGCTCTTTGTCTTTTTCAATTTTTTCTTCATTCCGTTTTCTTTTCTGGAATCCGCTTAGATATTTATTGAAGTCAGACATCGTGCGTGACATCGGTTATTTCTATAAAGAATATAAAAACGAGTGTCATTAAACAATAGAACTTTGTTTAATTATTTGGGATAATGTTTTTATGTTTCAATTTGTTGTTTCTCTGTTAATTTCGGTTTTCCTCAAATTTTCTTAATTCAAGAATTTCTCTTGGTTCAAGTAAATCTTTTTTTCTGTGCATAATTACATATAAACATATAATCATACGATTAATTTAATAAAGCACAACAATATCAAAAGAAAAGTGTTACCTGGTCCAGCGTGAAGCGTCTCTGTTCCGTCCTGCGTCCCTCGACACACTGACTCCCTATTCGGTGGCTCTCCGGCTTCGACTCGTGGCACCCTGTCTTCTCTATTGCCTCCCTGGTTTCCTATTTCCCGATCTAACATTTTCCCTGTCACTATATTGCTGACCAAAGGTATGCAGGTGAAATTGTAGAAGGCCATCTAGTTAAAGGTATTAAAACGAACTTCATTGAAACCTTTGGCAGGTCCCCATAAACTACCTGTGACATCTCCCTGGCCTCTGGTCAAGTCTTTCGACTTTAAAAAAAATGTTCTCCCGGTCCTTGTCAATTATCTGTAATCGGAAACCCAAATCTCGGCTCGGGCGGTGTCTTGTCCTGCGTGTGGTATGGGGAGGGGGAAAGTCAGGGTCGTGCAGTTTTTTTACTGGTGGTGCAATCTGTCACACACCCCCCCCCTACGCCTTCTCCACAATATCGCAACAGCAGCTCAGAACGCGGCTTACAATGACAAACCAACACAAATGAACCCAGTGCACTTGACTACTAGGCAGTGTATGCAAAATGTAGTAAAATATTTAATATACTATTATTTTCGATAAAGCTTTTTGATAATGAAGCCAGGCTTTTGGGCTTATGTAAAGATTCCACGACAGGGGCCCCTTGGCTGGCTGGGCCTAGGCGGAAATCCGGCCCTGACTGATTCACACACGTGCACACACATACTTAAACACACACACACAGCGGGATATTAACATTTTAAAAAATTACATTAAATTAACCACTGCTCTTTTTACGTTGTTTCCTATTTACAAATTAATATGAACTCAAACTATGACGTCACGTCACATTATTTTATTGCGATAAACGCCTTCTTGTTAATCTCGACACCAAAATGTTTATTATTTTACGTCTTAATTTTCAATAATTTTAATTTTATATAGCTCATATAAGGCAAAAATTACATTTTCGGCCCCCGGCTCCCAGTATCTTATAAATATGGAACAAAACCTATTTAAGAACCTTTCCCATGTTATTTTGTGTATGTGTACCAAATTTCACGCTATTTGGTTGTCTGGATCTTAAGTTATTAGGGAACAGACAGACAGACATCAAATGCGTCTTATATGTATAGAGATTTGACCTGGCCGTGTTACATTAAAAAAAAATTATAATGGGTATTACCGTTTATGCTCACATATAAGCCTACATCGCATATAAACAGAGCACCTAAAACTGCTTTAAAATGGCAAGTTTTTGCAAAAACATGCATATAAGCTGACAATACAAGTTTCCTATTTTACTCCATATTTTTGCTTCATAGAAAGTTGTTACTGTAAATGTGAAATGCTTACATTTATGTTATATACCAGTTTGTTTACCTTTGGAATGACACAAAAACGTTTTCTGCTCTTTCCACATAGTTTGCTATAATAATGTCTGAACCTCCGCTCATAAGTCGTTCACAACTAATGATTTACGAAGTATATATTTAGTGAAGAAAATGTGTGGCTGGAAAATTTACATTAGTGTATGTCCTTGTGTACATTTTGTTTTATACTCATATAAGCCAAACCCTTGATTTCAGTATTGTATTTTATAGTTCTAATTTCGGCTTATATGCGAGTATAAAGGGTACTTTTTAATTAAATAGACAATATATTTTAAAACACCTTATTTTTTAGGTTCCAGGACTATAAAATATACTCATTGTAAAAAGTGAAATTGAGTAATTAAACAGGGGTCCGGAAACTTTTTGTCTGAGAGAGCCATAAACACCACATAATTTGAAAAGTAATTCTTTGAAAGCTATGCATTATGTTAAAACCTAAAAATTCAAGTAAATGTTAGCATTTTGTTAAATTTGAAAACTATAAGCCTAAGTACAATAATTATGTCTCTGAATTCTTTTAAATAACATCATTATGCTTTTTCTAATCAATAATGAGTATTTCTTAAAATTAATGCCACTTATGGTGGTGCATGGCTTTGCTGATGGCTTTGTAGTCTAGTTAATACGCAGTGGTGAGGTTAAGCTTCATGCAGGCGTGGATACGGGTTTTTTATATGCAATTAATATGTAGATCAAAGGAGTGAAGAAACATTTTATTTTATAAACGAACATTTGTCTGCGAGCCAGATTCAGCCATCAAAACATCCACATCTGGCTCGCGAGCCATACTTTCCAGACCCCTGAATTAAAAGAACTTGATTTTGTTAAATATATCAAGGAATGTTTGCTTTGTTTTGGTTTGAAATGTGTCTTTAATTACAAAAATTAAGTTTTAAAAAATAATAATAATATCAACAAAATATTTGTTTAGGGTCAGATTATAAATATTGCCACCAAAACTATCGTAGAACACTCTGTAATGGTGGCCAACCCCGAATACATGAGTTACTCAGCCAACTGTACCGTGTCGATACCACTGTCAGATCTAGGAGTCGGCCACCACGTCTTTCAATTGGTTGCTTCAGCCAATTTTAACGATTCTGAACTGGCGCAAGTCTACAGCAAAAACGTCGCATTTATTGTATCAAGTGAGTTCTAAATTGTCATGCTGATATCATAGCAACGTCATGGCAAAATAGCTTTTAGAACGTCTCAATTTTTGTATCAAGATTGGTTTAAATATTGTAATGTCAACAAAATATCTATGGTAGTATGGTACTGTTTTATTTAAATGGATATACTGCTTATTTTTTAAATTTTAAAATTAATTTTTTTTTCATTTTTTTAAAGAATACACAGTGGCTTTAATTTTACTGTTGACACATTTCTTCGAGTACTTATTTGACTTTGAATATTTTATTTAGGCAAATCTATGATCTCCATTTTTCTTCGATTATAATAATTTGAATTATTATTGAATTTTAACGACATTGGAACCTTTTAAATTATTTTTATAGGTACATATACTTTTGACTTATGTCTTTATAGACCTTGTCTTTTAATTTAAAATATTTGTAAAAGCCTCACCACAGAAACCAATATGCATGTACCCAGTTATAAACATGACCACTAAAGCTATCATTGTGGAGTGTTACACCAGCTACGTGTATCAAGCGATAGGTTGTCAATTGGAGACTTTCAAAAATGTAATTATTAGGTTTTTTGTGTTTTTTTTTCTTTTGTTATACATATGAAACTTGATATTTAAAAACCTTTATTTTTAATTTTATTCACCTTATAAACAATGAAAATATTAATTCCGTTTTTATATAAGATATTGTATATATATATATATATATATATATATATATATATATATATATATATATATATATATATATATATACATATATATACATATATATATATCTATATATATAGTATTATTCCGTTTTTAAAATGGGAGAGTTGCATCGAAAGCGTTCAATTTTAATATGGTTATATAGCAATCCATTTGCTTTTTTAATTGTTTTTTTTTACTTCAAAATGAAATGAAATTTTAACAATCACTTTCTTGGTCGTCAATTTTTTTTTCAAATATGTCTGTATTTCATGAAGTGAAAGAATTAGAATAAAAAACGAGAATGAAATACTTTTATCTTATGTCAGACTTGCAGGCTGTTTCAAGTATATCTTTGTTGGTTGTTTTCTTTCCAATGTTTTATCTATATATTATTGTTTTTGTAAAGAATAATATTTAGTGGAGAAAAAAGAGCACTGATATCGAACATTTTCAACACTTTAAAAATATCATATACTGTCATTTTAAATCACTAACATTCTATAAATATATGCAAAGCTAAAGAACATACAAATGTTTATATCAATCTACGTACCTTAAAATATAGAACAGTAGCGGAAAATGTATCAAATATTGTTTTAAAATGTGTCTTAAAATTGTATGTACATCGAAGCTACATAAATTCCTTTCCGAGTTGACAAAAATTTAAGAACATTAAAACATTTTTTCTTAACTGATTTTTAACATCGTATTTCATCAAAATTGGGACCCATAACTTCACATCAGTTCATCCGTTTTTTTTTGTTTTTTTTTCTTAAAATCAATATCCGATTGTATAGATAATAAAACGTGATCGATTTTCCATCATCGTAAACAAAACAGCAATTTTTTTTCTCTCTTATGAATCGTATGTTGTTAATATAGTTCGCGGGCCATTTCATATTAGACACCATTGGGTTAAGCCTTGTCGGCAATTAGTATAAAAATAATTAGGTATTCCTTTCATTTAATTTGCTTTCTCTAATAAGTAAAGGTCCGATCTAAATATATTTTGAAATATAAACTTGGTCATATCAAAAACTTATATCAAGATTATGCTGGCATATGTTTTAATAGGAAACACAAACAATGTAAAAAAATATAATAATAATAAAAACTTATCTTTTAATTATTTTTTTTTAAAAACCCACTTCTTATCGTTATAAGAAAAAAAGCTGTGACTCATAAAAGTAATTAAAAGTCTCTCTATTATAAAATACTAGAACATCCTGTGCTGACATTATATTACAGATACACACAATGTAAAGTCATGGTAGGTTATTGGGTCCACTTCCGCGAACGTAATTATTAATCAACTAAACACACACACACACACTAGACACAGAAAAGAATTAAGGATGTGAAAATATTACAAGAAATATATGATTTTGACAAAAGTCTGCTAGGAATGTTATGTTTACTTTCAAAATTTATAAATATATATCATTGAAATGTGAAACTAAGGTATCAAGAATGAAAAATTAGATGTATTTATGTTATTACCTTTTTGTATATACTTTATCTAGAACATCGCTCTTGATGTACAAGCAAATGTCACATACATTAACGACATGGCTTTGTATCAAGCTGAAGTCATCCTCGTGTCCAAGTGCATTCACTCCGTACCACTCTATAACATTGGCCCAGGGTCCTTCGAGTTCAAGGTCACCATGCACGCCGTCGTCAACGGCACTGGGACTAACGAAACTAGAGTGACTGGAGACTTCACTTCTGCCTTAGTGCTCAGTGAGTCTAGAGATGGTCTCAATTAAAAGGAACTGTAGAACAATTTCAATACACATATATTAGTTATTGCTAAAAAGATAATTGACATGAAAGCATGATATAAATCGATGTATATACATACCTTATCTTATCTTATCTGTTTCCGACGCTCTTTCTATACAAAAGATTATTGCGTCCTGCGCTTATCTATGGTTTGTGTTTAGTCCTGCATTCTTATTAGAGTTTTAAATGTTGATAAAGTGTTGGTTTCCTCGTTTCTTCAGGCAACCCATTCCACGCCCGAATTCCGGACGGGAAGAACGAAAATTTGTATGAGTTTGTTCTTGCATACGGAATAAAAAAGGTGTTTTTATCTTTTTATGTCTATCTGAGGGTTGTATTATGTTATCTTTGTGTTGTATTTCTAAATTAGAGTTAATTGCTTTATGTATGATTACTACTTTACTCTTGGTTCTTCTATCCTCTTGTGTTTCAAGGTTTAATGATTTATCTAATGGTGTTATTCCAGTCAGTTTTGAATATTCTCCAGTAATGAATCTAGCAGCTCTTTTTTGGATTTGTTCTAGTTCATCAATGTTTTCTTTGGTGGATGGGTCCCATACAGAAGATGCATATTCTAGTACAGGTCTCACCAAAGTGAGATAGCATTTTAGTTTTATATCTTTATTACATTTGTAAAGGTTTCTTTTTATAAAGCCTAAGGTTTTGTTTGATTTTTAATAACTTCATTGACATGGGGATTCCATGATAATTTCTCATTTATTATGACTCCTAAGTATTTTGCATCTTTAGTTTGGGTTAGTTCCTTTCCATGAATGAAATATTTTGAGTTTATGTTTCTTTTTCTTTGTTACTCTTAACAGTTGACACTTTTCTGGGTGGAAACTCATACTCCAGTTAGTTTCCCATTTTATCAATTCATCTAGGTCTTTTTGTAAAATTTTGCTATCTTTTTCTGACTTAATTGTTCTATAGATTATACAATCATCAGCAAATAACCACATATATATAATATATATATATATATATATATATAACCACATATATATAATATATATATATATATATATATATATATATATATATATATATATATATATATATATATATATATATATATATAATATAAATATAATACTTTAGTTATTAAATAGCTTTATGAATGAATATATTACATTATTTCATGCAAATTTTGATTAATGAAAAAACAGAATAAATTATTGTTATGTTCAAGAAAGTTAAGAAGTAAAATCAGTTGTGGACTCAATAAAAATCTAACAAATAGACGAGTAACGTGTATGTTTTACAAAGGCAAGGACATTCAAAAGTAAAATCAATATATATAGTTTTTTTAGAATTAATATATAAAGTTATAATTTCAACTTAATTTTGTAAACAGAAACTCCTACAGTAAAAGACTTGAGTCAGCTTTGTCCGGACCACGTCAGTACGATACCATTTAGGAAATGGGCGACCTGCGAATGTCATCTTGACGAGGTCGGAATTCCAAGCGGCAGATTAGAATGGCACACCAGTGACGGAACAGTATATAATAGTCTATATATAACAGCGCATATTGATGACTTCAGTAAGCCACTAATTTAAAATATATATATTACAATAAAACATGAATTAAAGATTCAGTAGCATGCAATTATTGGGAACTGCTATAATGTAAGGAGTTGATAGAAATGTTAAGCTTATTTGTGTTTTTTAATTCTTGTAAAAGTGTAACACATAAAAATAAAAGCCTTCTGTTTTGTTATTTTGTTTTTGTTATTCATAAACATATGTTTTAATTTCAGTTGTGATATAGGAACACATTACGCTTTTGAGTCTTCATTGTCTTCAAAAAGCATTGTGGACACATTTATAATGAAATTAATTATCATCAAATACTTTTTATTTGTTTTTAATTGTTGTAGTTGTTGCTGTTGGTGTTACTGTTTTTTGCTGAATGTTAATATTCCATCTTTCGTTTTGAATTTGATATATAATTATTAATATTTAAAAAATATGTATATATCTTGTCTGATGCCTTATTAACAGGGGCCAATCGAACATTTACATGTCAAGCAAAGACACCCATAGCAGACAACTTACCCGGATTTATTTGGACTCCAATTTGGCCAGGTTATTTGTTATTAACTTGCTTCTTGCATCACACATTTTGTAAACCTAATAATAAAAAGTTACATTAACTGTGTAATAGAAGCTATTAAAACGTGAACGATGTTTTATTTACAATGCAGGACATTAATTAAAGTCAATTGATGTTAGATTAACACCACACGCAACTTTAATGGTAGATATTTGATGATATATTAATAGCATGAGTTTCTTTGACTTCAGACCCTCCTGTCATCAAACGTTTCACCGCTAATGGTGAAGATGTACAACACTAGCGTCACCTTGGATTGCCAACCTGAAGGCACGCCCCTGCCCAAAGTGGTGATCACCAAAGTGGGTTCTGACGTTCCCCTAACCACCAATGGTACATCTGTCATCATCCACATAGCCGAGTGCACGGACACATCAGGCTACATGTGCCAGGTGCTGAACTCCTCGGGGTCAGCTGTAGATTCAAGTCTACTCGACATCTTGGTCAAATGTGAGTACACGCTTTGCAACGTAAACCGAACCCACTACCTGTTATAGTTGTTTGTATATCAAGTTCGACAAGGACCATTATCATCACATTAGAATGATGATAAGGATTAGCGCTATGAGTGTGTAAGAAATATTTTTGTAAAGCGTCGATATCACTCTCTCGCCCAGGCCATCTGATCCAGCAGCAAGACGTTGTCGAGACGGCGGGGGATGGGGTTGGGTGCAGTGGATGACCAGGACGTCCTTTGTGTATCGTCATGCTCTTAGCACTCCACAAAGATTTGCTGTGAATCGCGTCTTTCCCGTTGGCTCATAGAAGAGTCAAAGCGAAGGCAGCCGAAACAAGTATTCACATGCTTGATAGATAAGCCCTCCTTTACCGAGGCTTGTATAACATCGGTTACCTCACCTGGTTAAGCTGGTTAGTGACCGTTTAACGGAGTGTGCCAGATGGGTATAATACAGATAATTGTAGAGACAGGTGAAAGATGGGTGCAAGGTGGATACCAAAGTTAGTAAGCTGACCCAAAGGAAGTCTTACCCCCTTTTATGGAAAAACCACAACGAGCCAAATTGGTGTAGGAAAGATGGATAAAGAATGTAAATTAGTTTGTGACGTACGACAATAATTAAATAAAACCTTTTTTTTTCTGGAGTTATTTTTATAAAAATATAGTTTTAAATGAATCCTGTTTTTGTGTAAAAATGTATGTGTTTTTTTTTCGTGTGCGTTTTTCAACAGTAGCGTGCTTTTAAAAGAGTTATTTGTTGTCTATACCATTGAAACAAACATAAAATTACAAAATATTTCAGAAAAAACAAAATAATTCGTAATCATGGTTTTATCTTAAATGTAATGCTTGAAAAAAGCTTAAAACATACATTATTTTAATAAAATATTTTATCTAATAAGATGCTTAACAATATTCCCTAAAGATACAAGAGTAAATTATCATTAAAACTCTAAGACATTTAAACAGATGTCATTGTTTTAATTGTTGCTGTTGTTTTTCCCTGTTAATAAAAGTTTGTACATATGTAGGAAATATTATTTTGATGTAATACTTATTTTAATGGTCAATGAACAAAATCAATAATAATAGCATGTATATGTTCATTAAAGGTCCTAACAGTCTTTGTGATCTAAAATAAATATTCCATTTTAATGGGTTTTTATTACATTAGAGACATTATTTTTTTCACATAATTTTTTTTTCTACCAGGTCCCCTTCAACTTCTTAACAAAACTCAAACCAAATCCGGTGCATATGTCGACCTTCACTTTCAGTTCTCGGGTTATCCTATGCCGACGACGTTTTTACTCGCCAAGAGCACAGTTAAGGGCCCAGAGTCATTGATTGCTTCAAATGACTTTAATTATTACTGGCTGTGGACTGACACCAATATCATAAAAGTGGGCCTGACAGTAAAAAATGTTCGTGACTCGGCGAACTACACTCTTACACTGGGGAATGGTATAGGACGACTAACAGATGTAAACTTTTCTATATCAATAGGTACTTCCTACATATTTTTTCTAAGTTAATTGAAATTACAAAAGAAGAAATTACTTATTTTTGTTGTTTTTTTTTGCTTTTTTTTTAAAAATCCAATTAAGGTACTGAACTATTATATATATATATATATATATATATATATATATATATATATATATATATATATATATATATATAAAAACGTACATCTACATTTAGTTCAAGAGTTCCGATTTCTCATTTAATTCAATGCCTATTTAAAGAATTGACTTATTAAAATTTTAGAGGCCTGTTTAAAGAAAACAGAGATCATCATTTAATTTTAAAAACAATAGTAGTTTCTGTAGTGATTGTTTTAGTTGACTTACTCTCTCTCTCTCTCTCTCTCTCTCTTACAGAAGCTGATACTTCCCATGCCAAAATTGGAGCTATATTTGGCGGTGTTATTGGAGGCATACTTTCAGTTGTTGTTATAGTTGTGTTGACTAGTTTTATACTTTCACGAAGGAAAAATAGGCAGTAAATGAATGTGTAACACCCATAGTTTTGTACTTTGTAAATTTGTAATTTAACATACATGCAAACATTTAACTTCTCGTCCTTAGATTTCGAACTGGAAAAAAAATACATTTCTTAACCAGATGGCTGTGTGTAGCGATTCGTTTATATAAATTCAAGTATGAAAACAATTAAAGCAAAAAAGATCCATGTGGAAAAAAACAGCAAAATTATTCAACACATTTTTTTAAAAATTGTTCGAATTGCATAGTTGTGTGTGTACATTTATATATATTGTCTCTTCATATCCAAAACAAAAATAGGGGATGAAAAGAACGGATCGTACCAATCTAGGTTAAATGAATGACTTTAGTTTCAAGACATAAGCCGTATTTGGAAAAAGTATATGTGGCGGACCCGTTGTCTATGGGGGTATTCCAAAGTATTAGACCGTGCCAGCATATCCCAGTTAAACCATTAACGTTAATGGGTTTAGAAAAATATGATGGGGAATATAAATGGCGTATATTTAATACATAAACTAATGTATATTTTATTTTAATAAATTTATTTTTGTTTCCTTCTGAAAGTTCAGTTTAAGTCAAACAATAAGTTAATCCATTTAAAAAAAAAGAAAAATATTAATAAGAGAACACCAGTAACAAGCTTTATTTATATATATATATATAAAAACAATTAATTACAATTTTTTATGTAAAATATTTAAATTTAAAAAAAATATGCATGAACTTATAGTAATTTCGACTGCAGCTTAGATTTACGAATGGGAAAAAGAATAAATAAATGAAAGGCAAACAAAATTTTACACAAACAAGAATTGAATTTTTATCATCCTCTTTATAGAATTTTAAATAAATTGAAATCATGTTGATTTTAGGTACACTATTTTGAGATTCTCAAAATTATTTATTAAATCATTTTGCTTAAAATATATAATGGTAGTAGCTATTTTTTTAAACAAGACATGTGTACGTTGTTTACTCAATTGCTTGTTTTGAAATTTAAAATATTTGTACTTTTTTTAAAAAATGTAAAAGCATTTAATGTGAATGCTTGTTATTCTTTTTTTTTCAAACTTGATAATGAACGAAATAACTTTTTCTGTACAAGCAAAACTTGGGAAGAGGAGAATGTTTTCAGTTTTCAAAACTTTCGAAATTGAAAAATTTCTAAAGATTCGCTTGCATTCAGTCAACACTTAACGGCTCTTCTTTAAGACCTGAATCAAGGAAATGAAGACATTCTTCACTTGGATATTCTCGACTGGCAGTTAAACCATTTTGCGCGTAGAAAAACTCAGATCCCAAATACAGATGAATCAATACTAATATAGGAGCAGCTAATGGAAATGAGGAACTTAAACCAATGTTTGAACAAGGATATTAAATAACTTTATTTTCTGAAACCAATCCAAATATTTTAAAGTTTTTTTTTCCAGTAAACGCAGATATTACGATTTGTTTTCATTAAATTTAATTGGTCACCTTGTAGCTCAAATTAGTTTTCTTAAATTTGACCAATAAATCATTTATAAAGGATATATCATTTTTCGAGTTATTTGTGTCACAAATCATTGTCTTTGTTTTCCAGGAATTCAAACACTGAATCAAAGAGAGCATAAAATAGATTTAAATATGTACTAGTTGATAAATCAACGTACTTCTGTGTAAATAAGTAAACGATTATAATCTTCTTCATTTTCCAAACAATTTTGAATAATAATCTCTCATTGAACGCATTCCTTTGATTTTATTAACTGCTCTATGGACATAATCCAGAGGTGTCGCTAGGGTTGATGTCACCCCAGTGTGGTAGGTCATGATGTCACCCCTTCAAAACTTACCCAATAGACATCCTTTGATGCTGCCAGTGCCAAATAACGAAGCATGCAGAATTTTACGCTTTGAAGTAACCCCGACATGGCTTTGTATCAAGCTGAACTCATTCTTGTGTCAGAATGCATTCAATATGTACCACTCTACCACATTTGCCCAGGTTCCTTCAAGTTCAATGTCACCATGTACAACGTCATCAACGGCACTGAGACTAACGGAACCAGAGTGACTGGAAAGTTAACTTCCCCTTTAGCTGTAAGTAAGTCTAAGGGCGTTCATATTACAATAAAAGCAGAATATCAAAATTTCTTATACGTTAATTATGTCTCTCTTACTTACACTTTGAAACTGTTAAACATTTATTTTTTTTATATTTTTTTTTGTTATTTTTGTTATTTTTTTAAATTTAATATTGGTAGAAAAAAGATTTGTGTATGTGTTTAATGAAGTAAAGGATTTCATTAGCTAAATAATTAATTATATATGCTTACCTTATTTCATAATTCTCCTTGTCTAAAAAAAAGCTAAACTAAAAAAAACAACAACAAAAAAACAGTTTTTGTGTTGAGTACTATACATTATGAAACCTATAGTAATTTAGCATTATACATTTTAACTTAAACTACCTTTTAAAGTAAATTTTAAATCCAAATCATAATAAATATGGTATTTGAAGTTGACGTTGAAATAAATAGTAAATAATACAATCAAATCCATATTAAAGGTGCTATTCGAAGAGAAAATAAATAGTAAATAATACCCTAAAATAAATTAAAATAGACATTCTGTCATAAATAGGTTCTTTGAGGCCTTATTTATAATTTTGTTGAATTAATTTGTAGAAAGGTACAGAATTACAAGATATGCTCCCTTATTGAAAAAACAAACATCCAAATTATAATTGTATTTGATATTCGAAATTAAAGTAAATAGAAAATTAAATAATAAACGAAAATAAATTGATATAAACTTTGGGTCGTAACAAAATGATTTCAGGCATTATTTATACATCTTTAAACAATCATAAGTGCTTTTGTGCAGCCAAACAATGGAATTCTATACCATTACACATACGTAGTATTCAAACAACCAAGTCCTACAAGACTGCACTTAAGACACATCTTTTCAACATTTATTTTCAAAATTAATGAAACAACATTTCTTGTAAATGATTAACGTAGCTTATGTATAATGTACTGTAATTTTTGTGTTTGTTATGATATGAAAGTTAATTTAATATTTATAGGTATGTTATTTCTTTCATGTAAAGCGCTGTGAGCCCAGTTCCTTACTGGGATACAGCGCTATATAAATAATCAATTTATTATTATTATTATTATTATTATTACAATTCAATTCTAGAAAATTAAATTAAATTTAAAGCTCAATATTTTGTTTCAATTTGTAGAAGTATAGAATATCGAATACAATGAGAACGATAACTCTTGGTTCATAAAAATGTTTATGAAAATTTGCATTCGATTTATTCGCAATTTAGTGGGGTTTTTTTAATTTTAAGGGTCCCCCGCCCTAGATGTAACTAATGTAAAGTTAAAAACCACTCTATATGTTGACCTTAAAAAAGATGCATATATGTGCCAAGTTTGGTCGAGATCCATCAATCCATGTAAAAACGTATGCGTCACAATTAAAAAATGTCCCGTGACAAAACAAAGTTATATTTATATATATATATATATATATATATATATATATATATATATATATATATATATATATATATATATATATATATATATATGATTATTTTAATATATGTAGAGAGGCAAATTTTGCATGGGACTCGCCCCTCGTCTGCTGCCTTGGGGCCGTTCATAACTGACGTCGGGCACCTAGGGGAAGGAGGGTGGTCACACATTTGTGACGACGTGTGACGAGGGGAAGGGGTGAGTTTAAGAACAATGGTATCACATCAAAACGCGAAACTTTAAATAAGGCTTCCACTTAAATATTAAAATTTAATTGCTTAAAAAGTATTTAATGACGTTTTACATGGCTTCACGAGTGGTACAATATTAGAGTGCAGCATTACACTAAATACATACTTAAATGAAAAGAAATTCATTTGAAACATTTTCATTTTCAAATAGAAAATACGGCTTTTATGGGGGGGGGAGCTTTGTGGCATCATACTTGAGGGGTGGGGGTATAACTTTTTGTTACGAAGTGTGACAAAAGGGTGTTGGGGGGAGTGAAAAATTGGCATAAATATGTTACGACCCCCTTGGGCCCAATCATCTTTTGGTGCCTTGGACCCCGCATACTCCAGGGCCGGTCCTGTGGTACTAATAATACAGTACACATTACAATTCAGTAATTATATGCAATTGAAAGACATTTAATGCACGGTCACAAACAATATGCTTTATTCATACGTATATACATATTGTACATACAGTGTATGCATTTATAAAAAGAATACGCACTGTTTTTACAATAATTCATCAGAAAAAATATTTTTTTAAGCACTCACCAATAATGAATGTTAATAAAATGATGCGATATGGTTAAAATCTAACCAGGAATATGCGTGGTCACGAATGGGAAACCGCAAATAGTACACTGTAAACCATAATTTATTTTTCATGCACCAGTGTTAACTTTAAAATGGTATATGGAAGAGGCTAGAGAGTTGCTAGGATTGTTTGACAGTGTGACACCATTAATTTCTTGGGTGTATAAAGACAGTTGCATGTATATAGTCATTTGTTGGGTGTATAAATGTAGTTGCTGGGTGTATAAAGGCAGTTTTAGGTGTATAAAGACGTTGTTTTTGCCATTACAGCACTTTCATTTTTGATTTCAGTTTCTTTTTTTTTCTTCTTCTTTTAGTTGTTGTTTTTTTTACCTAGAGGAATTAGCAATCTATCTAAAAGAGACGCTCGGGGCAGGCTCAATTTTTTTTTGGTTGTTTTTTACCTAGAGGAATTAGCAATCTATCTAAAAGAGACGCTCGGGGCAGGCTCAATTTTGTTGTTGTTGTTTTTTACCTAGAGGAATTAGCAATCTATCTAAAAGAGACGCTCGGGGCAGGCTCAAATTTGTCCTAACCTCACTACATGTTCCACTAAATTCATGATTGTAAAATTTATGTATGCAAAATTGCTTGCGGTACAAACACTTCATATTTTTGAAAACATAGACATTTTATAAAACTTCCATTTCTAATTTAGTATAATTAAGGGGCAACTCTATTTTTACATGGATACTTTATTTCAAACAAAGTCTCCTCCGGAAGAGAAATAAGAGAGAGAGAGAGGGGAGCCTATATAAGAGAGAACATGAAAAACTAAAGGAAATCAACATTTTAAAAATTACAATATTGATAGAAAAATTGACATAAGAAAGCTGCATTGGTAGAGTTTTAAAAACATATTAATCACTCATTTCTAGCTTAAGTCTCATAAAATGTTTTTAAGTTTGTAAGAAGGCGTTGAGTTATGGTATATAAATATATATTAAGTTCACGGTATGGAATAAACTTCTTATAATCCAAAGACAGTCAGATGAGATTATTGTGTTAAATTAAATTGAAACGTATAAGATCATTAAAGTATATGATTACGTAATGGCTCTAAAAACAATACGATTTAGTGTTTATAAAAATGATTCCTATTGCAAATAAAGGTATATTATGATAGAAATTATTATACAATCTGTAAAATTGTAGATTTTGTTTTATTTTGTGTTTACTTTGTTACTTCAATAGCAGCATATATAATTTCAGTTGTCATCTAATGCTTATTTTTTAATACATTTTTATATATCCAGCTATTTTCTTTTCAACAATTATTGATAATTTGAGTACATTATTTAAACAGTAAAATATATATTTTGTAAAGGATATTTAAATTTAAATTAAACTACGTTTTTTTAAACTAAAAAATAATGAAATAGTCAGAAACATATTTTTTAGATTTTTTTTTAATCGCTATATTTGAGATATATAAAAAAAGAATGATTACAAAAAATCCATTACCTCCTGACGATTCTGTGTTGAAATAGATAGCAACGACTAAACTTAATAAGCACAAGTTTGCAATCTTAAATACCAATTTATTAAGTATCCTTTAAATGTAAAACACATTTCATCACTTAGATTGTAATTGGTGTGCTTAGAGCAGTGGTTCTTAACCTTTTGAGGTTTAAGGACCAATTGAAAAATTTGTGTCATAGCAACGGACCACTACTGGAAATTGTGCTACTGCCGTGCTGGAAATTTATAATATAACTATACTGTGTATATAACTAGTAACTAGGATACATGTTAGTTTAGTAAGTAAAACTATACTAATATGCTGAAGTTTGGTGCTCCAAAAATATTGAATAGAAATCGATTGTAAGGGTTTTCTTTTGTAATGAACAAATGTCACTTATACTAGTCATAAACACATGGTCTAATTCAATTCGTATTGCTTACGATTTTTAAAACATCTAATTTATAAAAGTAGTTAGTATTAGTAAGACTGCTATATTAGTTCATTTAATGCGAATAATGAGCTTGCACATTCGAGTACAATGAATCCAAACGAGGTGTAATACTTAAAAGACTCCATCGTGGTTCATCTTCAAGTTCAAGTCGGGAACGATGTTTTTTTTATTGATTGTAGCCAATGCAGAAAATCCACATTCACAAAGATATGATGTTGCAAAGGGTAAATGTATTTGTAAGCTTTCTGAGACAGTTATGAGTACTACAAAATGTAATTAAGCTCACTTTCCGGATGCAGCATATTCAAAAGATTATCGCTGATCAGTTCTAATAACTGGTTTAATTTCGATGGTAGTAAATTAAATGAGTCAATATGTGCAGGGAACGGAATGAAAACACAAGAAAAACTCTGAAAATTGAAATCACCAATGTAGAAGTTGAATTTATCCTTCAGTGATTGAATATGGTCAGAAATCAAATTTATCAACAGTTGTTTATTGATTTCATAAGTTTCTAGTTTCTCGGTGAATTCATACAATTGATCAAACATGTAAAATGTCCTCTAAAATAATATTGTTTTACAAAAATCAAGCTTTTTCGTAGAGCAGTCACTTTGTCACTGAGAATAATTAAATGTGTCTGCTTTCTTTGCAGAGATGATTAAGTTTATTAATTTCTTCAAAAATGTCAGTCAAGTAAGCCAGAACAGCAACCCATAAGCTATCGTTCAAATGAACAACAAGCTTTATTTTTTTAATTGAATAAACGCTACACAGCATCAAGCAATTCAAACATTCTGTTAAACACTTTCTCTTTGATAACCAGTGAACTTCAGTATGCATTAGTAGCTGTTAAAGAACCGTATTCGGAAATAGGGAAAGAAAGACTAGTGAATTAAGTGGACGATGTGAGAGATGTGTTGTTGTGTTTACATTGTATGAGCATGCGAGGACTTGATTTGTACTGATGTTTTTCTCCAGAAATCAAGGTGAAGGAGAAAGTTTCGATAATTTCATTACAGACCAAAAAAATTATTGCTAAGTATTGTGAATTTGAAAATTTAACACAGTCGCTGATAAAGGACAGAATTTTGGCTGGCGTAAATAACGAATACATCAGGGCTAGATTACTGAGAGAATTAGACCTGAATTTAAACAAAGCAGATATTATATGCAGAGCGACTGAGACATCGGAATGGCAACTCAAAATTATAACTGAAGAGAAGAATGTGAAAGCGACGACTACAAAAGCAAGCGAGAAATCATGTGCGCACATGTCAACACGTCAACATGTCAAGCAAGCTGTAAGGTCAAGTACACACGTGAAAGCAGGCAAGTGTAAATATTGTGGCAAAAAACATGAACCAAGAAAATGTCCTGCTTATGGGAAGTTATGCCACAACTGTGGAAAATTGAGTCATTTTTCTACAGTTTGCAAATCAAAACGTGTAAAAGTTGTCGACCGTCAATTAAAAGATAAAGTCAACTATAGTCAAGAAACACTCTGCTTAGGGAGTGTGACCTCGCAACATGCAACGAGAGATGAATGGAAAGCACTGGTCACGCTTGAGCAGAGACACATAGGGTTTACACTGGACACAGGCGCACAAGTAAACATTATGCCATACAGATTGTTTTGTCAACTTAGAATGGGAAGCATTCAGAAATCAACAGCAAGGCTCACGACATACATTGTGAAACATTGCCTGTTGTAGGCAAAGCATCAATCAAATGCTCAATCAAAGACAAAACAGAAATGCTGGAATTTCAAATAGTCAAGACACGGTCAAAGCCGATCATTGGTCTGCAAGCGAGTCAAAAGCTAAATTTACTTAAAATTTTCGGTGTAATAATCAAGAAGCATCAGTGGTCCCAACAGCACAAGAAATATTTCGTCAAATCAGACAGAATCAACAGAGGTACACACTCTCAGCGTGTAAGCAATGCAACGATTCAGAAAAAATCGAATGGCTCGTGGCAGCCAGCAGTCGTCGTGTCACCAGCAACTATCCCAAGGTCATACATCGCTAAGACTAACGATGGTATGACATACCGACGAAGCAACATGTTGAGACAATCAATTGTTTGAAGGAGAGGTGTGACAGATATTTTTGAGTTGGACACACCAGAAACAGAGCAAGCAGTACACGCTCCCATCGTCGGTACAAATGGGTCATCTTCAAGCGTCGCAACTCAGCAAGTGAAAGGGCTAACAGCAGCAACAGCAACAACAACAAGATACTAGAGACAGGTGAAGCCACCAACGAGATACCCAGATACAGAACCATAAATATATGCTGTGCTTTGAAGAGAAATTTGAAGATTCAGTGATAAAATTCATGAACTGGATTGTTCAATGTTTG
Organism: Ampullaceana balthica; assembly: GCA_944989445.1. Taxonomy (NCBI): domain Eukaryota; kingdom Metazoa; phylum Mollusca; class Gastropoda; family Lymnaeidae; genus Ampullaceana; species Ampullaceana balthica. Next base: position 175,358 of record CALYLW010000640.1, on the reverse strand, counting down.
ACTTGTATTGATTTCTTATTTCTAATCTGGGTCATTCATTTGTTTTTGTTAGAAGGGAGATGTGAGAGACGTGTTGTTGTGTTTACATTGTATGAGCATGCGAGGACTTGGCCGAGTATGAAACACGTGATTGGTGCTGTGAATTGTAATAGTGCGTGGTCGTGAACTAAGAGGATTGCTGGCTATAAATGTAAGGTTCACGATGTAACTGGGGTTGATTGTGTAGTTGATTAAAGACAGTTGTTTCCCACACCACAAGGTATTGAAGTCTTGTTACTTGAACTGCAAGTTCTGTTACAGACGAGCTTTGATAGAATTAATTAAAAACGTTTAGGGCCTGATCAAAAATAGATTTCGAGGCTGCGTTCATTATTTACTCGCGAGTCTTTTTCTATGAATCAATTTATTTTCAATTGCAAAAAAATTGCGAACATATTACACACTGTGGTCTGGGTTGATCATTTTAAATGACGTATGTAAACCAAAATCACAAATACTCTTCATCATACTGTCGTATGGCAATTAGTCTTTTTTTCTACTCCGGACCCTCATTTGATTCACACACAGATTGTGAGGATGGTTCTGAGTATTTATCGTTGTTATCTTTTTGTTCGGTTGTTTTCATTATTAGAAATGTATCCATGTGTTTAATCAATTTAATTACTTTTATTACTGTGATATTAATTTAAGGCTAATTTACTAATCCCTTTCAACAAATTATTTTTGAGTGTTAATATATCCACTATTACTATAATATTCTAGGATTTAGTGTGACGTCATGTGATTTCCAGTATAGCTAAAAAAGTTTACATAGACTCAAAACATATTGTTTGGGCACTATGCTCTCGCCATCGGGTGATTAAAATTAATGAATATATTTAAAATGAGAAAATATTTATACATGTACGTGTTCTTTAAAAAGCAGACGGGAATGTGAAAACAGAGGGTAGTTACTAGAATGTACAGATCTAATCGGAAAAAAAAAGATTAAACAAAATTTGTATCCCTTTTGAAATATCAACATATAAGATACGAGATGCAATCGGTAAAAATAACTGCTTTATAACAGCTAAAATTTGAACAAAATATACATCGATATTGTCTTAATGTACCTTATATGTTGATAGTGTGTTTTTTTTATTTATATGTATGTCAATGTTTGTGTATGTGTGTGTGTGTGGGGGGGGTGTGTTTATTATTTCAATTTAATTTTTTAAAATTTTGTATTGCCTGTGAAAGACTACAAGTTTTTTTTTACCGAAAGCCATCCCTTGATAAGGCGGATCTATAATTATGAGATATTTTTAAATGCATGTTTTGAAAGTAAATTAATAACATATTAATTTTTTTCCCAGCGATTTGTATGTGTGAATGTTTAGTCATTCAATTCTAAATGCGTGTCCAAATAAATTGAGAGGGTACATCTGTTTTCACTTTTACAATAGAAGCAACTGTCACATTTAAAGAATCAATTAATTTATCAGCAGATCATTTTCACTATTTAAGCGTCTTTATTTTCATTTCAGTAGCATTAGTAGCATATGAGTTTATATCGATTATGGAGGTGAAATTATTAGCAGTAGAAACGCTTAGCTATTTTTGCATAGATCGTTTATTAATTTTTTAAAAAATATTTTGTATTATTATTATTTTATTTTAATTTAAAAAATGAAAATCTCAATTTCTTTTAACATTTTTATCCTTAGAATTCACTAATAACCACGAATTTTCGCCGCTAACAAAGTGCCACCCTGTACATTCACCCTCCTTACTACGCCACTGGAAATGGGTTAACATTAATATGCTATTTGTCCACACAAACATTTTAAAATTATTGAAGTTATTACACAGTACATAGTAGAGATAAAATAAAGTTTCAAATAAACAAATATCTACAACTGTTACTTAATCTTGATAAATTTCTATAGTTTATTTTCTAAGGATACTGAATAAAAATGATGATGCAGTAGGGTGAAACTTTATTCGGTTTAGGTAGAAAGAGAAAAGTTACTGAACTGAAAATGAGTGAGCCTGCAAGATTGGAAAAGAAATACAATGTAACCAGTGGCGTCACTAGGGGGATGCGGTGGGGGTGGGCCGCCCCGGGTGACACAATCACAAGGGGTGACACCAAAATGTAAAATTCTGTATGTTCCCGTTATTTGGCACTGAAAGACTCGGAGGAGTTCGATGGGTTAAGTTGTGAGAGGGTGACACCATGAGCTACCGCCCCGGGTGACACCAACCCTAGTGACGCCTCTGCATGTAACAACAAGAACATTCATCACACTTAACGTTATTGCCCATAAGAAGGCTTTTTACCAACACACTCGTTGTTTTGTTGCGTCATTTTGAGCCCTGCGCATAACATGGTTAATGAACACGTTCATACTAAATAGAGAATTATAATTTTTTTAATGTATTATTTATTTATTTTAAGAATTTTTTTTTAAATTTATTTTTTTACAATGGACTTTATCTCCGTTTTTATTTCCCTAAAAACCATTGAAATCTTCGTCTTCATTTAAACTATGTTTTTAGTGTATTAAATTCATTTACTTTTGAATTGATTTTTATTATTACGTTTTTTACTTCATAGGTCATGCCCAAGCTTGCCGCTCCAAAGACAGACATTTAACGCTGACATCACTTAAGCACAGGTAACTGAAGTCCTGTCATCGCCATGAACTAGACTTACAAGTCGACCAGATATTGCAATTTTAAGTTTTAGAAAGTTTCAAGTGGGAAACATTGTCATGGGTGAACACAAAATCTCTAGACTTTTAAGTGATCTCGTGACGGATTCAAAATTTATTAAGGGCACTGACACTTTTTCTCCTGAGAATCCCATAGTCAAATTGATAATTGAATAACTCTGAGTGGTGAGCAGGGTTATTAATTTGAAATTAAAACTAGCGAAAATTTCAATTTTTTAAGTACACAGTGCAAACTGATGTTGAGAAAAACTTCTTATAAACAAGCGGGGGTGTATCTGGATGGGAGCAGACCGTCCAAGTTACATAATTATGTTTTAAAATTCTACTGTAAAATCAATAATAATAAATAAATAAATATGTATCTAAATCTCTATCTATCTATCTATATATATATCTATCTATCTATCTATCTATCTATCTATCTATCTATCTATCTATCTATCTATCTATCTATCTATCTATCTATCTATCTATCTATCTATCTATCTATCTATCTATCTATCTATCTATCTATCTATCTATCTATCTATCTATCTATATATCTATCTATCTATCTATCTATCTATCTATCTATCTATCTATATATATATCTATCTATCTATCTATCATCTATCTATCTATCTATCTATCTATCTATCTATCTATCTAACATATCTATATATCTATCTATCTATCTATAAACAATATTTATTGCCGGTTAAAGCAATACAAAAATAGATGGTAACTAGGGGGTTTTAATACCAATTTTCCCTCTAAAGTTTTTTCGTCCGAATGTCAAGTGTAAAAAAAAATTTTATTGTGGAAAGTTTTAGAGTATACATTTTTTTTTGAAAAATTTTACAAATTTACAAAACTGCCGCATAGTGTTGGTCAGATATCTACGCGGCCGCGCAGCCACGCAGTTTAATGTGAACATTGGTTTGGCGACATCAGCGGGTATCATTATTACAAGGAGTGCCACCAGCATGTGAATGTCTCTATGTCCCCGTTGCTTTGCACTGTAAGACTCGGATGAGTTACTTTGTGTGAATCATGAGTGGATAACTCCATTAGATACCACGCAAGTTGACATCAACCTTAATGACACTTGTGGGAATAACACAACCAGCTTCTCTCTTAAGTTAAAAAAAATATCCCTTCCATATTCTATAGGACAGCGCAAAACTTCCATTTTATTTTTTACTCACTCTCTTACCCACTCACCAATGTTTTCTTCTTCGGGACGAGGGCCTCCTAATCTCTTATTCGAAAAAATTCAAGGCTTTTTTCCCAATTCGATTTTACATTTTCTTGACAAATATGTCTATCTAGATTAAGTTTAAATGCAACACATGCTTTGAACTTCTCTCTCGACCCTTTATATTGTTGTTTTGTTATATAAGTTAAATAAATATTTGTTCTTCGTTTGATTATAATTAAATTTATATGTTTATGGGATCAAACGATTTAAAAATACTATTGCAAATTTCTGACTACACTCACGCGAAGGGTTCAGGCTTCAATGGATGTTTCTTGATCAAACAATTTACATGTAAACTTGATCTCCTTAAATTATAAAACTACAGGGCATTGAAACACTGATTTCCAAACTATAAATATATTTTAATCGAACACTATTTGGTACGGTGTTCAGACCTGCTTACCTGGGTGTTGAATTAGATGGTTGTTTAAAATAATTTTTCAAAGTGGTAATCTAATTTTATCTTATGTAGTATTAATAACTTGCTTTTTATTTTATCCTATCCTAATAATAAAAGGATATGTAATACAATACAAAACTTATGTGATAGTAACAACTTTTTTTTTGATCACAAGAAATAATGTTTAAATTGATTTGCTCATAATCTAGATTTGTTTTCAAAATCTACAAATTGGAATGATTTCCATAATTGTGTTTCAGCCAAATGACGCACTTAAGACAACATAAGTGTTCTTATAGGATTGCTAGCTGTAAACTAGGGCACACTGCACTTGGCTAGGACCAATGTTGCATTGTCTATTGTTTTATTTTATTTTCTTTTAAGGCAGCGTAAATAGATTTGAAATTAATCTTCCTGGTTCATCACTTTTAGTGTTTTTGACTAGAAATAAATGTTTTCATGTTAAATCTAACATAGCAAATGAACACAGAAACGATACTAAAATTTTAACATTTAAAGGGAATAAAAAATAAAAATTAAATTTTAAAAAATTTAAATAAGTCTAAAAATTATTGTCTATTGACAACAATGAAGAAAAATGGATAATTATTAATGCTAAAAAATTTGCACCTTTTTCAATTGCTCTACACGGGGGTTTCCAAAGTCCGGCCCGCAGGCAAAAAACACACTTAAATTTTAAATGGCTCGCGGCCTCATCTTAAATACCTAATTGACTGACGTATTATTTCTATAACGACATTATATTTCCAATAAAAGTCAAAATTTTTCTCTATTTGGCGTACGTAATATGAGCGCAAAATTAGATTTCGTTTTATTGTTTACCAATTACCTGACCTTAAAAGTCTTAAAGACTAAACAAGGGGAACAAATGGACTTGCCTATGTTTGTTCTGCTGTCAATAAGTGTAAATTGTCATGGAAAAAAATATTTTATTGCCCATGGTGCCCCTGCCATGACTTTTTGGCACAGTAGACTACAGGCCCAGCCTTATGGCAAGGCGAATGAGGCTTGGGCCCCGCGGTTTTAGTGCCCCGCGGTTTGACTAAACATTTCTTACTGCTTTTTACATTTTTACAACTATTAGGTAATACTTGCATTTTTTGGTTTGTTTTATAACAAAGGTATAAAAAAAAATTAATATAAAATTTTTAGGATGAAATAATTAGAAAAATAGCTTAATTTTCGGAATTTAAAAAAAGTTAAAACATAAGCTTACTGCACGTATTTATAAAAATTCATACAGCCACTAAGATTCAAAAATGCGAAATTAATACATCAGAATAATGTACAAGGTATCTTTAATATTGGAATTATTACTTTAAATAAGTGAATTTCATAAATAAACTTTAATATAATAATTAACCCCTTTTATAAAATTATAAATAATCAAATTATTTTAATGTTGATATTAGTTTTACATTTAATTAGATACTTAATATAATTATTAAATTATTTTCCCTAAAATGTGACTTTTTCTTATGTAAAAATACACGAGTAGGCTACGTTGATTATTCAGTGCCTTTTAAAGTAAATGATATTAACAACAATATTAATATTATTTATGTAAATGATGTCGCTACTTTTTACTTTGATCAATTTATTACAAGCGAAAATAAAAAAAATTCTGAAACCAAATAAACGTACGCTGAGATTATATTTAAAAAAAAATTGTTAAATAAAAATATATTAAATAAAAAAAATGAAACATTAAATATATCATACAGCTTTATTTTGAATAAAGTTTGATTCAATTTCAATTTTCACACAAATGACAAAATCATTAATATGACCTTTACAAAATACATCACAACTGAAAAATTGGTTAATTTTTTAATTTAGCGCATTTTATTTTTCGGCTAGTTTAAAACCAAAAAATCAAATCAACTTTCTATGAAATCTAATGTAACATTAATATATTATATTTTTGTTCAAATTAAAAATACTTTTGTGGAATTTGAACGGAAAAAAAATTGTACAGTTTATTCATCTTCTGTGTTTTACGGCGCATTTAATCCATGGGAATGGAGAAATCATTTTTGTTAAAAGTTTCTATTTTTCTTTGTATTGCCCAATTAGATCCAAGCTGAGTTGCGGTAGCGACACTCGCATGGGTAAATAATTTAAGAAGTAAAAAAAAATAATACTACAATTAAATATAAAAAAAAGATTTTAAAAAATCGATAATCAAAGATTTATTATTAATATTTTTTTTTAATGCGTGGGTGTTTTTTCCAATGCGTGATTTGTGTTACATTCCTGAAACAAGGTAACGCCTAAATAAACTTTTTGGTTTCATTTTTGCAAAGGCGGCATTCCATAACAATAACGAAATGATAATTTTTTTTTAAAATATATATATATTTTTAAAAAAATTATTACATTCAAAAAAGTTAAATACCCTTTTAAATTAAAAATTAAATATTTTTTTGGTACCTTTTGGTTAATACTATTTGACAAGGATAATGCATAGTATGACACATAAAGTTTTATGCATCCGAATAATAGAAAGCATCATTGACCGATCATAAATGATGTCAGGCACTTACGATGAGGGGGAGAGGAGTCACATATTTTTTTCTATGCGTGATGAGAGGGGGAGGGTGGGCTTTTAAGAACTGTGAAGTCACATCACTGTGGGCAACACTTAAAATGAAAGTTTTCGTTTTCTCCTACAATATTAGAGTGGAGCCTTACACTAAAAACCCACTTAAATGACCAAAAAAGTGATTTGAAAAAGGCTATTTTTAAATAGGAAATATGAATCTTATGAAATTTACAATTTGACCACTTTATTTTTGGGTGAAAAATTTGACAAAAGGTTTAAATGAAAAAAATAAATAAAAAAAAATAAAAATGTAAAAATGTAAATTTTGTGTTAAAAAATGTAAGCAATTTGTCTCGAACCGCTTTGACCGGGGCTGTTTTGACCAGGGCCGATTTGTCTGGAGCTGTTTTGCTGATTTCTAAATTTTCTTATTTTAAAATATATTTTATAGTTTTTTATTTTGTTGAGAAAATAAATTTAAAAAAAAACTAAATTATTTTTTAAATATTAAAACAAAAAGAATTAAATTTATTGTGTGTACTCATGAACTCTGTCTTTTTTAAAAAAATATAAATTAAAATTAACTTAAAATTACAAGTTGAAAAACAAGTGGCGTTGACGTCACATGAACTTTGATGTCACCATCAGACGGCGCAAGGCTAAAAATTTGAAACAATCTCTTGTTTGTTCTAAAAAAATTAAGGGAAAATACCGACCGGGCCAACCGGACAGTAAACAGGTCATTTTTTTTTATGTCTACCTCTAATTCTCGGCGCCAAGTGTTTCTTTCTGCAGCCTAATATCCACTTACCCTGGAGGTTCCATTTCATATATAATTGCAACTCAACTTTTATTAAAAGTGAACCCCCTACCCCTAGGTACTTGACGTCAATTATGTACGACCCCTTGGTGTCATTAATTAACAACCATTAAAATTGTAAATAAACATTCAGAAGAAATACATTAAAAATAATTGTTTGTCATCAACTTAATAAAAAACGTACCTTGAACAGGCTTATATCCCAAGTACTAATTTGTGTAATTAATAGGCGGGGGGGGGGACTCGGAATACTTAATCGTAAATTACTTTACTGTCAAGTGACGCCTCTGAATCTGAATTGTATTTATCTTACTGTTAACATGAAAATTTTGTTTGGTCTGAGGCCGTGAAAAAAATGAAATTATCTGGCCAAATATGGTAAAACATATAAACAAACAACGATTTTTGCTCGAAGTCTTATTTTAAAACCCGTTTTTAACATTAAAAACCCATTCAAACTCATCAAAACACACACGAAAACCTACAAGATAACCAAAATCGTGCGGATAACACACGTAGATCAAAACTATATTTTCATTAACATTAGCCAACTAGAATTCATTAAGTCGAACTAGGACTAGGAAGTTTTGTCCGTTTTGAAGTATAAGTATAAGTATACTGTATGCTATTAGTATTAGGCCGATGGTAGACACCGCGTAACGCGCGGTGTCCACTCAGTTGGGTGGATGACACGCAATACACAGTCTGTTGGTAATCCTGCAGATTTTACACGTATATTATAATTTATTATTTCACAGCGAAATTTAATTTTCTCTTGAGAACTTTCGTTTTTAATTTATTAAATGCATAATTATATGTTGTATTTCAGCTATTACAGCGATAATTTGTAAGTCTTTCTAATTTCTAAGCCATTTTTTCGGCTCTCAACAGTAAACAGTCTGATGATGATGCAACCATTTTTTTATATTATCAAACTACATGCCGGATTGTCCGATAAGATGCCAAATGGAAATTTCTCACTTACAAACAAAGAAAATAAGAATCAAACATCTAGTAACGAAATAAGAAAAAGAAATTGTCTTCAAAATATTTATTTATCTTCTAAGAACATTAAAATAGATGAATAATACTTTTAAAAAATATCTTCAGTCAGTAAATTTATTTTAGCATGGGTCGAGCCAGGTAAAAAACATCTGGCAGCAGTTCGCTAGGTAAACAAAATGGACGAATCGTGACCACATTATGTATTATATAGAGCCGAAAAAATGCATTTGAAATTAAAAAGACTCACAAATTAGCACTGTAATATCTGAAATACGACACATAATAATGCATTTAATAAATTAAAAATGTAAGTTCTCATGAGAAAATTAAATTTCGCTTTGAAATAATAAATTATAATATACGTGTAAAATCTGCAGGATTACCCAGTCTGTTTATTTTGGTATACCCAGTCCACCTTAATAGCTTAAAATTTATTTTTAAAAAGATTTATGATTTTAAAATTAATCTGGTAAAAGCAAAGAGAACGTTGCGCTCGATAAATCATATTTTTGGTTGCTATACTATTATTATATTTGTTGATTTTTCTATTTAATTTAATTTAATTTAAACATAGACAACTAAACCTAACCCAGACCCTAAAACTGAAACTACAACCTTAAAAAAAAAGATTCAAACGAAACTCTTTTTCCATTTTAATTTAAAAAATAGACAACTAAACCTAACCCAGACCCTAAAACTGAAACTACAAACTTTTAAAAACAAAGACTTAAACGAAACTCGAACCGCCACCTGACACCTAGAGTTCAAGAATCTAATGTCCTAACCGTGAGACCACAGAAGCTCATGTTTTGTTTGAATTTTTAAAAATCTTATAAATAAAAAAGAGCAAAATGTGACGTCACGTTTACGCGACACCCAAGCTTTACAGTGGATGCAGCGCATTGCGCGGTGTCTACCCACTTCGTTAGTATTATTAGACTAGACTATATACAATAAATTATAAACAATAGACTCACTAGTGATAGTCTCATTAGACAATACTATACTTATCCTATACTATAGACTGTCTATAGTAGGCCCTATAGACTATAGAATAGACATGATTGAGTTTTATTTTTAACTGAAAGAATATAATAAAAAAAAATATTAATTATTTTGGGTTGATAGTAATGTCTACTAATGTTAGCAGTATTTAGTAGCGCAGGGTCACAAAAATAGCTTAATTTAAATAGAGTTATTATACACACTCGTTAAAAGCTAAAAATCTAAGAACCAAAAAAAAAGAATATTATCACTAGACATACGTGACTATAAAACACTTAGTTAGTTAGTTAAAAGAACAAAATAACGGACATAATTGATTTAATTGAACAATATACTGTTATATACAGAATCTTCAATGCTTATTATACTTATACTTATAGTTTATAATAAAAAGAACATTGTTAAGAGATTTTAGGCAGCATTTACAACTCAAGGATATTTTCTGAAAGAGTGCTTAAAAATATGTAAATCAATGAAGGGAATTAAATAAACACAAACATGTTTTAAAATTGAAATAACAAATGAAATTTTAAAGATATGTCCTTTACTTTTAAATTCACAAGTTTCAAATGATTACAGTAATCAGTGATTACTTCTTCCTATGATTGGTGTTGGGGCAGTTATAGTTATTACGTTAAACAAATGAAATGTTAATCATTAATCACAAAAACAGGGTTGATTACACATGGCACTGCCCACACACGGCACTGCCCACACACATGAAAACAAGTACGTCCGAAAACACCAAGAATATTTATTATAAAATAATGATACTTATAAAGCCAAAAACATGCATATTCATACCAGTAATAGAAATATAAATATAGACTTTCATAAGGCCGTTATGCCAAATGTAGTAAATAAATTATTATGAATAAATAAAAAGCAAGTATAAAAATTTGGAAGAGATACAGAAACAGCATTTTGTCTTAATACTTCCTATGCATCTCGCCTGTGTCCAGGTCATGGAAGCTTTTTGCAAACTTTTTCACCTAAAAAAAAACAACAATAGACAATAGATTAGGCAAAAAGTAAAGCCTCTTATGAAATAGTTCCTAACAACATGCGTTCATGATTATTATTTAGAGCATTGAAGGTATTAAATATTAGCTTAATGTACTATTCTATCAGATAATGATATTGTAAGATTTTTCTGATACTGATAAAATAATATACCTGTTTGGACCGCTACTCAAGTGGATACACGCAAAGTTATGCACAGACAATAAGCTTACACGATAAAAATATCATTCATAACAGTGCATCTATGTGTTTATCAATACAGATGTCAATCGGTCATTCTCATTGTGTTTGTACTGTTCAACAAGCTGGATAATAAAATATTTGAAAAACCAACATAATGTTTAATCAGCAAAATTTGTTGTTATTTCTCTGCTTTATAATTGTTATAGCTGGTAAGTAAATCATGTGCATAGTTACTCATATAAATATACCCATAAATATTATTTTCATATATATATATATATACATTATATATATAAATATATATTGATATATTGTTTGCATAAATTAGTGTTTCAGTTGTATTACACTAGGATAGATGACATAAATGTATCAAATTCTTTATTAAATGTATTGTGCACTTATCAAAAATAAATTTTTTTAGTCTCTGTTGATAGTTTTCGGTGCAGATTCGTGAGGTAATGGTGGGTCAATCAAAATTAACCATGTCAAAGAAATGGAAGGTGTAGCAATACAAATCTCCTTATTTTAATGTAAATGGCACTCATTGATTTTCTATTACATCTCCTATAAATTCTAAGCCAATGGTGTGCAAAATGTGTCTCGCGGGCTTAAGACTGTGGCGCTCAAGGACATTCAGAAAACTAATCTTAAGATTTGTTTTGTGTTTTTCATTAGAACAGCTCATCATATCACTACTGATAATTATGGAGTACATTAATAAAATATTATAAATCAATTGTGAAAGAAGAAATAACATGTCTTAATATTATTTTACCACGACCCCCCCCCCGGGAAAAATACATCATTAATGAGATAGGAATGGAGAATTAATCATTTAGTAAACTTTTAAAGTTGATTTCATAAGACATTGTACTTAGCATTGACTATGAAATTTGTACTGAAAGATTACACATTTTACCTATCTTAGTATTTTATTATTAGCTAAACATAAGAAAAGACCCAGATATTCTTTTGCTCATTATACGATTGGATAATATTTTCAAAGTAAATGGTATCAAATAAAAAATATGCAGTATCATAATTTTATAAAGGCCATTTAAACATTTAACAAAAACAGCTAGCTAAACACATAAATATTGAATGAACACAATTTTTTTCAGAAAAACAAAATTAAAATATTTTTCTTTAAAGAATGTAAAATGACATAAACCCAGTGAAGCTTGGTGCTTATGTCCTGTAGAGATCTTTGTCTTTATGTACTAAACAAAATTTTGTATGTAAATCCTATGCAAAATGTTGTTTGCCTTATAAAAGACTTTGTTGTTATGTCCTATATAAAACATTGTGCTTATGTCATTTACAAATTTGTGTTTATGTCTTTTACCAATCTGTGCTTTTATGTCGCATATAAAACAGTGTAGTTGATGCCTGATAAAATATGTTGAGATTATTCCTACAGATGACCCAACACCACCTGTATGTGGGTCCCCGACAGTGGAAGACGATGAACTAAATATCAAGTGTACCATTGAGAATGTCTACCCTGCTCTGCAGTGCAGACTAAACATCACATCTAATGTAAGACGATCCCACAGTCTTATACTTAGGTATTTAACGAGTATTTTAATAAATTAGCAAGCACACACAAAAATGGCCAAAAAAAATTATATAATTAATACTACAATACACATTTCTATGTTGAAGGTCAATTTTGAATATATTTATGTGTATTTTGTTAAGTTAGGTTTAAATTCTAATAAAAAATCTAAATCTAAAAAATAAACATTTCACGTGAATGTAATTCTTTTAAATTCATAAGTTCTAATTTAATTTATTTTATTTTTAAAATTTAGAAACGAAAAAAACTTTGTATTGATTCTTTTTTTCCATTTGATATTTTGGTAATATGACTTTTTAACATATAGTTCTCATAAGTAATAGTTAAGTTTCATTATTAAAAGAAACACATTTAAAAAAAAAGAAATCATTAAATATTATTGCTAAATTTTATTGCTAAAAAATATTTAAATGGACAAAAATAATTATTTAAAAATTATTATAAGGTAGTAAATTTTTATTAAGGGTCAGGAAAAAAACATTGCCACCACAACAATCGTAAAACATTCTCGGAAGGTAGTCGACCTTGATTACATGAATTTCTCCGCAAATTGTACCGTAACGATACCACTGACGGAGCTAGGAGTCGGCAACCACTTCTTTCAATTGGTCGCTTCTGCTGATTTTAATCATTCTGAACTAACGCAAGTCTACAGCAACATCGTCTCGTTTGTTGTATCAAGTGAGTTCTAAATTGTAATGTTGGTAATAAAAAGCAAATCTCATTGCAGCCATCCAAAAAAGATAAAGGTCACCAATTCACCATCTGCTTTTTAAAATGGATTTTAGTTTACATAAACATTTACATTATTTCGTTAATGATATGTTTTTTATGTTACCATAATATAGATAATCAATTAATAATTAACAATAAATACAGTTGTTAGTTAATACTTGTTATTTACATATATATATATATTATGGAAATATATTTCTTATAAATAAGACACAGTAACTATATTGTTAGTATTATTCATATTTCGTCCAGTACTAAAATGGTTATTTAGATAAATCCATAATGTTGGTTTTTAGTTGGGATTAATTGAAATCTTAATATTACTTAGTTATAATAAATAAACTTTTTTTTTCAAATAACTTGCTATTCAATTTCTTATTAGCACGGCCTGTTAACATTACACATTTTAAAAGGCTCACCACAGAAACCAAAGTGCATGTACCCAGTTATCAACGCGACCACTGAAGCTATCATTGTGGAGTGTTACACCAACTTCGTGTATCCAGCATTAGGTTGTCAATTGGAAACTTTCAAAAATGTAATTAATATAAGTGTTTAATTTTAAATGTTAATTTGAAACAACATGTATATTTTATTAGGAAAAACATTTAACATATTGCACTATATGAAAATTATCCCATACTTATTTAAGTAATTATTTATTTATCAATTTTTTTGTGGGGGGGGGTGCCTGGGAATATAATAATGAGCCAGAATTTTCTTATGTTTTTTTTTATAATTAAAAGGCAATATTAAAAATATACCTTAAGGTAATCTTTTCTTGGAGCTGAGTAGAGAAATAATTAGGTGTGCATTGAAGATAACTTGTATTCTGCAATTATAAAGGTAACATTTAAAATTTATTAAGAAATTTAAATGTCTTAATCTCGAAAACTTACATCCAAGCTCATCAATCAGAATAACACGCACAATAAAAAATTAAAAAAACAAACATTTCCTTATCGATGTAAGAAAAAAACTGACTCTAAAGTCTGACTGTTAGCAAATACCTATACCCGATTTGCTGACACAACTTTATAGATACACACCATGTAAAGCTTTATAGAAATACTCGGTCTATTGTGCCGAACGTGTTCATTAATAGACTGAACAAAAATCAGCACAATGCAAAAAAATTGATGAGCAAGTATTCAATACTTACGTATCTGACAAAGGAATAGTATGGATAATTTATTTTTGTTTCTCTATTAAGAGAATAACATTGGGGAAATAGTTTTAACAAAAGGAAAGAAAAGTAAGTGTTTATAATATTATCTTTGTTTTTTTCTCTTTATGTACTTCATTTAGAACATTGCTCTTGATGTACCTGCAAATGTCACCTACATTAACGACATGGCTTTTTATCAAGCTGAATTCATCCTTGTGTCCAAGTGCATTTACTCCGTACCACTCTACCACATTGGCCCAGGGTCCTTCACGTTCAAGGTGACCATGTACAATGTAATTAATGACACTGAGACTAATGGAACCATAGTGACTGGAGACTTCACATCCCCCTTAGTTCTCAGTAAGTCTAAGGGCGTTCATATTAGATTACAGTAAAAAAAATTAAAAAAAAATTAAATAATAATTCTATTGAAAACTCTAAAGGATATGGGATATACTTGTTGAATTTATATATATAAAAATCAAAGTATGTCTGTGTGTGTATGTGTGTGTGCATGTCCTTTATAGCTGACTAAACCATTCATCCAATCGTCATGAAATTTTTGGAGACTGTTAAGTACCTACCTGGGATGGTAACTGGCAACTTTGTTTTCTAAATTTAACACTCATGGGGCACCGGGGGCCCATAATGAGTTAATGTCATTTTTTGCTTATATGAGCTATATAAAAAATTAGTTTAAGCGCTAGCTACTGTGTAAATTGTTGGATCTTAACCAAACTTTGTATATGACAACTTGATAGCCAATATTAAAATACTATAGGGTACTGAACTGCAAATAGTCATTCCTTTGGTGCTGGGGGCCCAAAAATTCACATTTCTTAAACGTTTAAGATTTTATTCACCATTCAGTCATTAACAATCTTGACAAATAATGACACATGTATCCATTATTATACAAATTGAAATGAACAGGGGTTTTGAACTTTATATCTTGCACTAAATGGGCCCCGGGGCCCTTAATGTCTTTTTTTGCTTATATAAGATATATAAAAATTAGTTTATTCGTTAGCTACTGAGTAAATGAATAGATCTAAACCAAAATTTTAATACAACAACTTGGTAGCCCATATTAAAATACAATAGGGCACATAACTTCAAATGCCCGTTCCTTTGGGGCCGGGGGCCCCCAATGTCTTTTCTTCGTATATGTTTAATGTATTTTCCATCATTCAATTTTTCACGATCTTGAGGAATACATCTATAAGGAAACTTAATTAAATGAAAAGGTTTTTGAAATTTACATCTATCACCAAATGGGCCCAGGGGCCCTAAATGTCTTTTTTTTTCTTATATCTATTATGTATAAATCAAAGTATGTCACTGTGTGTGTGTGTGTGTGCATGTCCTTTATAGCTGACTAAACTATTCATCCGATCGTCGTGAAATTTTTAGAGAAAGTTGAGTACCCACCTGGGATGGTAACTGGCAACTTTTTTTTCTAAATTTAATACTCTTGGGGCACCGGGGGCCCATAATGTCATTTGTTGTTTACATGAGCTATATAAAAATTAGTTTAAGCGCTAGCTACTGTGTAAATTGTTGGATCTTATCCAAACTTTGTATATGAAAATTTGAATTTGATAGCCAATATTAAAATACTATAGGGCACTAAACTGCTAATATTCATTCCTTTGGGGCTGGTAGCCCAAAAATTCACATTTCTTAAACGTTTAAGATTTTATTCACCATTCAGTCATTAACAATCTTGACAAATAATGACACATGTATCAATTATTATACAAATTGAAATGAACAGGGGTTTTGAACTTTATATCTCGCAAAGAATGGGCCCCGGGGCCCTTAATGTCTTTTTTTGGTTATATATATATATATATATATATATATATATATATATATAAAAATCAAAGTATGTCTGTGTGTGTGTGCATGTCCTTCATAGCTGACTAAACCATTCACCCGATCGTCATGAAATTTTTAGAGACTGTTGAGTATGCTCCCGGGATGGTAACTGGCTACTTTTATTTCAAAATTTAACACTCATGGGGCGCCGGGGGCCCATAATGTCATATTTTGCTTATACGAGCTATATAAAAATTAGTTTAAGCGTTATCTACCGAGTAAATGAATAGATCTTAACCAAACTTCGTATACAAAAATTTGGTTGCCCATATTATAATACTATAGGGTAATTGACTCATAATGGCCTCACATTCGGGGCTGGGGGCCCAAAATACCTTTTTACTTAAACTTTTAATATTTTATTCCTCAATTCAATTATTAAACAACTTGACGAATAATGGTAAATGTATCCACTATTATCCATATTGAAATGAACAGGATTCTGAACTTCATATCTTGCTTATATGAGCTATATACATATTAGTTTATGCGTTAGCTACTTAGTAAATGAATAGATCTTCACCAAACTTTGTATACAAAAACTTGGTAGCCCATATTAAAATACTATAGGGCACTGAACTTCTAATGTTAATATCTTCGGGGCCGTGGCCCCAAATGTCTTTTTACTGAACTTTAAAAATGTATTCTCTATTCAATTGTACACGATATTGAGAAATATAGCTTGAGTACAATGGCAATTAAAAAAAAACATATTAGCACTCATTTTGGGGTCCGGGCCCTTAATATCGTGCCTTCTTTTGAACGCTATTTAATTATTAATTTATTTATCCATTTGCTATGAAATTTGGAATTTTTTCCACTCTTCAGCGAAGGTTTCTGCATAATTGTTTTTAAACATAACACTCATTGGTTTCTTTAAGCTTATTCATTTTTACTGAGATTGTTGCAACGCACGACGGGTCTGCTAGTAATGTAATAAACAAAGGACTGTAGATTATTTGTTAACCCCTACTTTATTTTTTTGCTGGTCTATTTGCGTTAAAGTTAAGACTTTATATAGAAAAAAAAATGTGTGTACATTAAATGTAGATATATATATATTGTCTTTAGCTTATAGAGGAAATTATTTAATGTGCTTAATAGTTTTATAATACTAGTGCAGTGGTTCTTAACCTTTTGAAGTCGGGGAGCACTTTTGGTCATGACAAAAATTTGGGGAGCACCAAAATCAAGGAGTAAAAAAAACAATCAAATACTCATACGTACGACTTTTATTGAAAATAAAATATTATAACATAAGAGTTTAAAATTATGACAAACAAATGTTTAATAAACATAAATTTAATAAGTAAAAAAATAACATTGAGCAAAATTTAATTCAGAAAAATAAAAAGATTTAATGTGAAACCTGAGTTTGACGGTTTTTACAAATTTCAGTGATATTAGGCCTAATCTTAGAAATAGCTACCCTCAATTCTTCATCCAAATTAGTAAGTGTTGCTCGTTTTTTTTAAGTTTTTATGTTGGTGACTATCGAGAAACCGAATTCACACAAATATGATGTTGAAAATTGCAACAGGATTTTAAGTGCCTTCATGGAGAGAGCTGAGTATTCTTGTTGCACAAAGATCCAAAATTCCTCCCGAACCATTTCGGAAAATTTTATTTTAAGTGTCCGATCCGATGATAGGTTGATTAATTATTCTTCTTCTTGGTATGACAACTTACTATTTGATGTATCAACCGTGGCAAAGGGATTACGTATCCAGTCATATGTTTCTACGTTTATTGATGGAAAATAAAATTCAATCTTTTCTTCTAATAAAGTTAAATGCTCTGTTACTGCTGAAATAATTTCGTCGGTAGTGTTATCATTAAGAGAAGGTAAGATATCTACTTTCTTTTTCTCCAACAAACGATTTTTCCAAAAAATAACTTTTTTCCTAAAGGCTGTCAATTTGTCGGCCAATGTTAAAAAATTTTCTATTCTTCCTTGAAGGCTGGTATTAACACAATTGAAATAATCAAACATATCAGCTAAATATGCCAATTTAGCACACCAAATGTCATTTTGAAGATATTCCACAAAATCATCCATATTTTCATTTTGGAAAAAGGTCATCAATTCATCCTTCAGTTTTAAGAAACGACGTAACACTTTTCCTCTGGATAACCATCTCACTTCAGAATGCAAAAGCAAAGATTCGTACTTGGCTTCCATAGAGATGCAAAGATTTTTAAAGACGCTTATTTTCAAAGGTCTCGATTTTATGAAGTTTACCATATTTACAACTTTGTCTAGCACAGGTTTTAATGCTACTGGTAATGTTTTGGACACCAGAGATTCTCTGTGCAAAAAACAGTGAGTAGATATAATATTGGCGTTTCTTTTCTTGGCGAGAGTCACAAACCCTTTTAATGAGCCTACCATTGATGGAGCACCGTCCGTACAAATTCCCACACACAACTCCCATGATATTTTGAATTGTTCAAAATAGGAAGAAATAGAATCAAAGACATCTTGTCCTGTCGAACGTTCGGTAAGCTCAAGACAGCATAGAAATTGATTCACTATTTCGTTTTCATGAATGAAACGAACGAACCCTAGTATATGAGCTTTTCCACTTATGTCAGTGGACTCGTCAATTTGCAGAGCAAAATGCCGTTTGGAAAACTTATCGGCAACTGTTTTCTCAATATCATCCGACACATTTTTAATTCTATTTTTTATTGTATCATTTGAACGAGGAATTTTCATTATTTCCTTTGTTGCTTCATCGCCAAACATAATTTTAACCATTTCACAACATGCAGGTATAATTAAAGACTCTGTTATAGCATGTGGTTTTAACTGAACAGCAATCATTTCACCAACCTTATATGACGCCAATTGTGCCTTATCGGAAATTTTCAGAGTTTTTTCAAAATATTTTACTTGTTTAGCTTGCGTATCTAACAATCGTTTGAAATAATCTTTAGTTTTTGTAGCAAGGTTGGCGTGATTTGTAGAAAGGTGACGTTTCAACTTGGTAGGAACCATCGTGCTGTTGGATAATTTTTCTCCACATACAATACATTGTGGAATGTGATATTCTTTCTCACAAATGTATGTAAATCCAAAACTTAAATATTCTTCAGAATACTGTCGATTAATTTTTCTTCTTTTAATTCTAACGTTTGTATCAGACACAATATATGCAGCAAGAGTATTACTACCGCTTCCACTTGTACTCGGTCCATTTTTAGTATTTTGTTCTTCCGAATCAATCGCTTTTCGTTTGATAAGAAATTTGTCCATTATGGGGTATTACTGTAAAAACCAAAAACGAATTGGGAATTAATAATACTTTTTTAACATTATGATCCGAACTTAACTCATAATTTCGCGGAGCACTTGCAAGTACCTCGCGGAGCACCAGTGCTCCGCGGAGCACCGGTTAAGAACCACTGTACTAGTGTATTACCCATAAAAAATGACACAAGTTTTCAAAATAAATATATTTCAGCTGATTTTAGTATAGTTTTTGTAATTGTCCCTTTTGCCTGAAAGGCGTATAGTAAATAATCATAAAATTTAGAGATAAAGAGAGGAAAATTAAATCTCATTTCTATATTAACAATTTTATGCAAATGTTCAAAATGTTTTCATTTTGGTGGAGTAATTTTTTTTCAAGGCCTTTTTTTTAGCGGTGCGCTTTCTAAAATCGTTAATCGTTTCTTTTGTTAATTTCGATTAAAGCCAAAAATTTAAATTTATGATGTCATAAGTAACACTTAACTTAATAAACATTCTTGTTGAAAATCTAAATAACACTGCAATGTCTCCTTTATATGTCATCTTTTAACCAACTACACAAAAAGACAAGTGTGGTGACATTATTTGGTTCAAGTGATGAGCTGGTCTAATTGACAATATAACCAACCGAGCTAAAAATCATTGACATGGAACTGAGGTAACTGGTATGCAAAAAACAGTCTTGGCAAGGAATGACATAATCGGATATCAGTGTTCATTAAATTTCCACCATTGTAGAGGGTTAATGGATTCAGGAACTTTCATCTCCATTTTGTAATGCATTAATTGATCACAAGAGCTGTCGTCATTTTCTGTCTCTGAATCAGACTCCTTTACTGCCATTAGCTTAAAATGATTTTCATTTGGTTTGATATGTAGGCAAAGTGTTAGAACCATGGTAGGCAAACTTCATCAATATTTTGAACATTCCAGTCATTTAATAGTTTAAAACCAAAATGTTTGTGTAATCGTAAGGAAATTTGTTATATTTATTTTATTTTTTATTCTTTGACTTCCAATAATTTATAAGTGATGGGTTGATTAATCGTTTAAAAATAATTTTCGGTAAAAATTGTTAGCGATTAATCGAGAAATTAATAGTTAATTTCCGCAGCCCTTATATATATTTATATATATATACATGTATATATCATATATTTTATTTTTATATCTTTTTATATATATATATTACTTTATTTCATACTAATATCTCTTTTAGAAACTATTTGTTTTAAAGTTAGAATACTTAATTATTTTACAGCTTTGCTTTTTCAAAATGAGTATACAGTAATGTATCTTTCATCCAATTTTTAATTAAAATTAAGGGATTAAGGGACCGTCCATAAATGATGTCACGTGCCTAGGGGGAAGGCGGGTCACGCATTAAAATTTGTGGCGATGAGGGAGAGGGAAGGTGTTTAAGAAATGTGACGTCACTTCAAGACGTGCAAATTTAAATAAACTTTCTATTTAACTATTTGATTACTTTCAATTTATTAAAAGCTGTTTTCAATGACTTCACACCTGTTAGATATAAGAGTGCAGACTTACACTAAATAATACTAAAATTACAAAAAAGTAATTTGCAACATGCTAATTTTCAATTAGAAAATATGGCTTTTAGGGGGTGGGGATGTCAAAGCTTTGTGATGTCATATTGGAGGGGACTAAGTTTTTGTGACGAGTGGGGGGGGTGGGATAAAAATTGGCCAAAATTGTGTTACATCATTTATGAACGGCGCATAATATCGAAACAAGCATACAGCTTTGTCCATGATTTAGAAACGAATTGATATTCAAAATTAAAGTTAAGATATTGTTGTATTTAATTTAAAATTCAATTTTTGAAACAGAAAATCCGATAGTGAAAGACTTGAGTCAGATTTGTCCAGACGACGTCTCTAGATCTACATTTCAGAAATGGGCTAGTTGCACATGTCAGCTTGAAGAGGTTGGTAACCCACCCGGCAGATTAGAATGGCACTCCAGTGATGGCTTGTTATATGATAATAGCTGCATAACAGCAAGTGTTGTTGATAACAGTAAGTCAATGAAATAATATACATGTAGATTACAATGAGATATGAGTTACAGATTTAATATTGTTTACAGTACAGTGAAAATAACAATTTTAATACAACATTTTAAGAGAAATGATTTTATCTTGTTATTTCCTAAATTCACATGCCATTGTAACAATGAAATGTTGGTGAATAACAAACCATGGTTTTTTTCATATCATTATTATTGTACATGTGAATTTCATTAAGGTATTATAAGTATCAGCACTTGGGGTGCAAAATATATCCACTTAAAAGGTTCATTGACCGAAACATCTAAACAATAATTAATATGATTATAATTACACAAATGTACAATACGGCAAGTAAAATTAAAGTTCACACTTACTATATTGGAATTGCTGATCTTTCATATCTCGAATTTGGGAGGTGATATGTCCCGCTATCTCTTGGGATCGCAGTGGGTTGACACGACTCCAGAACTTGAGCCAAAGAGAGCGATTACCTTTGTGCTTTGGTTTCTGTGCTCTTAGTTATCCATGAGCTTAATTGCTGCTAGCTAATTTCCTTTGGACCTCCTGCTACTCATTTTACTGTCCCTGTAACCTAAGGCTATTTTACCCAGAATTTTTGCTCATGCCACATGATCTTAACCAGGAAATGGTGGGATTTTGGCTAGAATTATCACCTTTGATTTTATTCATAGAGCACAGAGTTTAGCCTGAGACTTAACCAACCCATAATTTTCATCACAGTCATAACCTGATTTTCAGTGTAAGTCAGAACATAACGATTATAAAATACAGTGGTACCTCTAGATACAAATGCTTCAAGAAAGATCCAAGACACGAAACTCCTCTGAAAGAAATTTTGGTTCCAAGATATGAAATAAATCCAAGATACAAAAAACGCACAGCTGAAAACTCTGGAAATAATGTGACGTCATTCAAGGTGCCACTAACAGCTCTGCTCTCCTATTGGTAAATTCCAGCCCTATTGCTGTGTGTTCGTGCGTGTTGTGCATGCTTTATTCACTGTGTAGTTCGTTAGCTGTTGGTGTCCTAAATTTGTGAATATTTTCATGAAATCTTTGGAACAGCATATTTTTATGAAAGAAATTAACAATTAATTACCTCAATCAAAAGGTAAAAGTTCACATTTGTTTACCTATTATTTTTCATTTATTTTATTCTGATTTCATTGTTTAATTATTATTTATTTATTTGTTTTATCAAGTGTACTTTTAAGGATTGAAGAATCCTGCTTTGTTTTTCTATATTTTACTATGATATTTTCCATTTTGTTTCTGTGTGGCTTGGAACGGATTAGGTATTTTACATGTATATCTTTGTTTGAGATACAAAAGATCCAAGATACAAAAGCCACCCCTCGTATCTTGAGGTACCACTGTATACTGTAAAGTACTGTATGTACAGTGCTATAAAAATGTAACAGTTAATGACATAAAAAGTATTAATAAAGAGAAAACAATTCCTTACCACATGAATTAAAGACTTTAAGAATTAAATTAGTATAACCTACTATAAAGTATAATTTATTTAAGCAGTAAATGGAGTTAATTTCAATTTGCTTGAACAAAATGAATCCATGACTTGAAATAAGTACATAAAATTCAAAAGAATTTAAAATTATTTAATTTTTATTTAAGAGTAATACATGTAATATGAAATATTAATGTAAGTTATCGTAAAGAAATTCCATATTATAGATATGCTAAATAGGAATGTTTCTGTTGTATTGTGAGTGTGTGTGCGTGCGTGTGTGTGTTTGTTTGTGTTTTCTTTCGCAAAATGCTTGAAATAATAAAATTCCGAAATTTGAAAAAATTTAAATACATGGATTTAAGTGGTTGGAAAATGAAAATTACAGAGGCACTTAATTGAACAATTTTCAGTGTTGGCAAAAATGTGTAAATGAATTTTCAGGTTTCAAGAAATTAAAAAAAAAGTGATTTCAGGTTTCACAGCTTCCAGTGAGTGGCACCCCTGTAATAAAAGTAAAATTGCTTTTACATATAACAAAATATATACCATATTACACACGTTCTCTCTGTTCGTCAGACCCGCACTAAAACGTTTGGGGGAAGGTCGTTCTCTTTTTGTGAAGCCAAACAATGGAATTCTCTACCATTACACATCCGTAGTATTCAAACCACCAAGCCCTTCAAGACTGCACTGAAGACACATCTTTTCAAAATTTATCTTCAAAATTAATGAAACAACATTTCTTTAAATGATTGACGTAGCTTATGTGTAACGTACTGTCATTTATGTGGTTGTTTTATGAATGTTTATTTAATACTCATAAGTATGTTATTATCTTCATGTAAAGCGCTGTGAGCCCATTTCCTTACTGGGATACAGCGCTATATAAATTATCAATTTATTATTATTATTACTTTAAAAATTTTCTGATACCTTTTCAACAGGAGTCAATAGAACGTTTACCTGTCAAGCCAAGACTCCAATAGCTGACAATTTACCAGGAGTTACTTGGGCGCCAATCTTTCAAGGTCTTTTTGTTTCTTTTTTAAAAAACTTTGAATTTTTCACCAGACTTATGTTTAATCTAACAAAATAAAACATGAACTTTATACTGCAAGTTATAAAAGAAATTTATTGAAACCTGAACGAAGTCATATTAAGAAAACACATGACTTTGATAATAGATCCTTGAAAATACATTTACATCAAAGTGACTTTAGTTATACAATAGTAAATGAGTATTAACAGCATAAATAACATTACTTAAAGACCCCTTAATTTACTTTGACTTTTGACCCTTCATATTAAATTAAAATAACAGATGACTTTCATTTTAGTCCCTTGATGACTTTGACATTAGAAACTAGATATTATATTAACACCACATATGACTTTTGTTATAGACCATTGATGTTACATTAACACCACAAAAGAATTTGACCTAAGAGCCTTAATGTTACAGTAACATTACAAATGACTTTTACTTTAGAACTTTAATGTTACATTAACACCTAAAATCACTTTGATTATAGACCCTCCTTTCATCGGAAGTTTTTACGCCGATTGTGATGGACCGCTCATAGATTATGAAGAACAAATCGCTCATGATGAAGTATTGCCGTTTGGGGCCCAAGTGAACACTACCGTCACCCTGGATTGCCAACCCGAAGGCACGCCCCTGCCTAAAGTGGTGATCACCAAAGTGGGTTCTGACGTTCCCCTACCAACCAACAGCACATCTGTTGTGATCCACATAGCGGACTGCACGGACACATCAAGGTACATGTGCCAGGTGCTGAACTCCACGGGGTCAGCTGTAGATTCGAGACAACTTGACATCCTGGTCAGATGTGAGTAAACGCTTTGCAAAGTAAACCGAATTCAGGATGTAGTAACAAGTACAAATTTAATAGAGCAGGTCATACCTAATTGATTTAAATGAAATACTTTATTGCAAACATTATGTCGTTATTTGACTTTACATTTATTTTATGTCCAACATTAATGTCAACATGTTTGGAAAACAGATGAATTTGAAAGTGAATCCTGTATATTTAATACATAAATAGTACACCTTCTTCTTTTAATGCAAAATTGAAAACATTTTAAATTTTTAAAATTTTATTGGACGTAAGAAAATTAATACATTAAAACAATGTTTTTTATTTATTTATATTTTTTTGAGTGATTTATAAATATATGATGTCAAATGAGTCCGTTTTCTTTGTGAAAGTGTAAATTATCATCTTTGTCATCATCTGTGGTCTCCAGCATTGTTTGTGTCAACACCAAATCTCCCAATTTAACTTTATATATATATATATATATATATATATATATATATATATATATATATATATATATACATATGTTGTTCGTCCGTCGATTCGACGAAGAACACTCTAGTCATCCGAGGGTTGCTGGGACTGGCTTTGTTTGTGCGTGCGCAGATGGCTGATGAGGCCGATCCTTGCATGGAAGGTTCGGGAACAGATGGGACAAGGGACGAGTGGGACATCTCCAGGAGGGTTGACAGCACGGGCCTTTCGGGCTTGCCTCTTCTTTTCTGCGGAGGTGATCCGGTTTGCCTCGCATGACTTGGCGACCTTCGTGGATGGAAGAACGCCAGGTGGAACGGTCCATTGCGGCAAGTTCCCACGTGTCTGGGTTGATGGCAAACGCTTTCAGTGAGGCTTTCAGTGTGTCGTTGAAGCGTTTCTTTTGCCCACCGTGGGACCACTGGCCATGCTGGAGCTCGCCATAGAAGAGTCTCTTTGGCAGTCTCACGTCTGGCATTCGGACCAAGTGCCCTGCCCAACGAAGCTGGGACTGCATCAGGAGTGTGAATATGCTGGGGAGACCTGCCTTGGTCAGTACCACTGTGTCTGGTATTTTATCCTGCCACTTTATGCAGAGAATCTTCCTGAGGCTTGTTGAATGAAAGTGGTTAAGCTTCCTAGCATGGCACTAATACACAGTCCATGTTTCACACGCATATAGCAGTGTGGGGAGCACCACCGCCCTGTACACTTTCAGCTTGGTCTGGATGGTAATGCCTCTTTTGTGCGAGACATTTGGGTACAACCTGCCAAAAGTGGAGCTGGCTCTGGCAATTCTGACGCTCACTTCGTCATCGATGGTGACATTTTGCGACAGTGTGCTGCCTAGGTATGTGAACCGTTGCACTGTGTTGAGTCTCTGGCCGTTGACAGTGATGTTGGGCTCAACGTAGGGCCTTCCAGGCGCAGGCTGATGGAGGACTTCAGTCTTCTTGGTGTTGATCGTCAGACCAAAGTTTGTGCAGGCGCTTGAGAACAGGTTAATGCAGCGTTGCATGTCGGCTTCTGAGACAGTTTTGAGGGCACAGTCATCAGCAAACAGGAGGTCTCTGATGATGTCTGTCATAACCTTGGTTTTTGCATTGAGCCTCCAAAGGTTGAACAGTTTGCCATCTGTGCTGTATATATATATATATATATATATATATATATATATATATATATATATATATATATATATATATAGCGTATCATCTGTCAGCAATGACGGAAGTTTTCAAAATAAATACACATCAAATTAAAAAATAACTTAATACAGAACTTTCAATTTATTTTATTTATTTTTATTTGATTCATTTATTACCATTTTGAACAATTTTATGCGGAACGTTCGAAAAGAGTTATATTTGGTGCAGTAATTTTTGGTGCGCACTATAAAACCTAACAGCATTACATCCATTATGGGAATTATGTATATTGATTGATATTTTACATTATAGTATTTATATTATCACTCACATGTATATCTTTTTCCCCAGGTCCAATTGAAATTCTCAACAAGAGTTTTCTGCCCATCACTCTATCTAAATCAGGTGCAGATGTTAATTTTCACCTTCAGTTTTCGGGTTATCCTATGCCGTCAACAGTTTTACTCTCCAGGAGCACAGTTAAGGGCCCTAAGTCATTGATTCCTTATAATGACTTTTATTATAACAGGCAGTGGACTGACATGAATATAATGAGTATAACTTTGATGTATGTTCGTGAAACGGCAAACTACACTCTTACATTGGGGAATGGTATAGGACAACTAATAGATGTGAACTTTTCAGTTTCGATAGGTATTTCACACATATTTATCCATAATGTTTAATTTAGATTTTAAAAAAAGAAGCAAATAACAATATATTTCAATTTATTACAAAGTATTCGTTGTTCTTTGAAAATAAATATTAAAATTAGTTAAACATGATTGGATTAAGTCTATAAACCAATATACAGACTACAAAATGTACAAGAATTTTAAAAAAACAAATTAAAAAAATAATGCAAATATACATTTTAAAAAGAAATTACCTCTGTAATTCCGATATGTTTTACCATGTTTCAGTTCAATAAATTTCTACTTTTAATTAAATTATTATGTTATTAAAATGTGGAAAGCTTTAAAACATTAATAAAATTTTTTTAAAAACTCACTAATACTATGCAAGAGTCACTTGTATAAATGAATGAATCAAAGGTAGATATAACAATTGAGTTTTTTTTTCTAATTTAATTGCAGTATTGTTGTTTTTGTTTCATTTATCTCTCTCACAGAAGCGGAGACTTCAGATGTCAATATTGGAGCTATAGTTGGCGGTGTTATTGGAGGCATTCTTGCCATTCTTGTTGTTGTTGTATTGAGTTATTGCATACTTGGACAAAAAGGGAATAGGCGGTAATTTTAACATGCAATAGTCTTAGAGATGTATAGTGTTTCTGTGTCATTTAAGATGAGGACAAAATTTTTAATTCTGGGCGTTACGTTGCGAAGTTAAATAAATTTAACGTTATTTAAAAAATGGCGTTGATAGAGACTATTTGTTTTTAAAATTTCAATAATGTGTCCTACTAAATCCCAAAATTTTTACTTTGATAAAGAAATTGCTAAGGACGAAATTTAAAAAAAAATTATAAATACATCACAACCATTTAAACATGATTCTCAGGGTTTTGTTTAAATATTTTTTTAATGCTCAAATTTTAAACTTTTTATGTACGTTTTTTTATTGTCTCAACAGATCCTACCAAGAAATCGGAGCTGAAAATATTCAAATTTCAAAGGCTGTATCTTACCAAGCTAGTTTCAATGAAAGACTTTAGTTCTAAGCAATAAGTCATATTGAGATATTACATGTAAAAATGTCCAACAATAACGTTAAGTGGGTATGGAATACAGATGAATTTAAGAATGAATTGTATATATTTAATACATAATAAATAAGACATATTTTATTGCAATGTATACTTGAAAAAAAAATTATCCGTAGCGCTAAGTATAAATGATCAAATAAGCGAATGCATTTTAAAAAAAAGGTAAACAGGAGAACAGAAAGTAACACTATGCAGTATGCATGCTACCTATAAAAAAAAATTAATTTTATTTATTGCTGTGATACATATTCAAGAAATTAAACGAATCATGCATGTAATTGTATCATGCATGTACTTATACTTATTCAGACCGTCCCTGTGATTAGCAAATGCTATATCAATGCATCAGACGAATTTTGCTCTTTGTTTATTAATCAAATCAATTCTTGATCATTGATATTACTGATTTCTGATAACAAACAATAACATTATTACCAGCATTTTATGAGATTATAATCAATAGTTTTTATGTTTATATTAGTAGTACCATTGTTAGATGCTCCATGTATTTATTGAATTATCTCACCTAATATTTATGTTTTAATACTGTTATTAGTTTGTTTCCCTCTTTAGAAAAATTATTTTTAAAAAAAAAGAATACCTTTTTAAAAAATACATCTGGATTAGATATTAGCTTTTTTTAAAGAATAATTTTTTAGTAATATTTTTGTAATAAAATGTATAATATAAATAATTCTGCAACTACAAATTCATAATGAACGAATGTAACCTCTTTTTTCTGACACAAATAAACATACTCTAAAGTTTTTATTTTTTTATCATATTTTTTAATAAAAATATTTAATTATATATATATATTTATCTATATATAATTATATATATCTCTATACATATAAGACGCATTTGTTGTCTGTCTGGTTGTCTGTCTGTTCCCTAATAACTCAAGATCCAGACAACCAAATAACGTGAAATTTGGTATACGTACACAAAATTATACCGGAAAGGTTATTAAACAGGTTTCGTTCCATATATATAAGATACTGGGGGCCGGGGGCCCAAAATGTAATTTTTCCTTATATGAGCTATATAAAATAAAAATTATTGAAAATTAAGACGTAAAATAGTGACGCAAAATAATAAACATTTTGGTGTCGAGATTAACAAGAAGGCGATTATCGCCATAAAATATTTTTTTTGTTTTTGTTGCTTTTGTTGTTGCTTTTGTTGTTGTAGTTGTTGTTTTGTTGTTGTTGCTTTGTTGTTGTTGCTGTTGTTGTTGTAGTTGTTATTTTGTTGTTGTTTTGTTGTTGATGTTTTTGTTGTTGTTTTGTTGCTGTTGTTGTTGCTGTTGTTGCTTTTGTGTTGTTTTTGCTGTTGTTGTTGTCCACATCCCTTGCCCTGCGACTACAATGTCCTTCATGTTGTTGTTGCTTTGTTGGTGTTGCTTTGTTGTTGTTGCTGTTGTACTTGTTGTTTTGTTGTTGTTGCTTTGTTGTTGTTGCTGTTGTTGTTGTAGTTGTTGTTTATTTGTTGTTGCTTTGTTGTTGTTGCTGTTGTTGTTGTTTGTTGTTCTTTTGTTTTTGTTGTTTGTTTTTGTTGTTTTGTTGCTGTTGTTGTTTTTGTTGTTGTTGCTGTTGTTGTTAAACCCGGGAAAGCCGGGTACTTGCCCCTAGTAGTATATATATCTCTATACATATAAGACGCATTTGTTGTCTGTCTGTCTGTCTGTCTGTTCCCTAATAACTCAAGATCCAGACAACCAAATAACGTGAAATTTGGTACACATACACAAAATTTATACCGGAAATGTTATTAAACAGGTTTCGTTCCATATATATAAGATACTGGGGGCCGGGGGCCCAAAATGTAGTTTTTCCTTATATGAGCTATATAAAATAAAAATTATTGAAAATTAAGACGTAAAATAATGACACAAAATAATAGACATTTTGGTGTCGAGATTAACAAGAAGGCGACTATCGCCATAAAAAAAATGTTTTGTTGTTGTTGCTTTGTTGTTGTTGCTTTTCTTGTTGTAGTTGTTGTTTTGTTGTTGTTGCTTTTTTGTTGTTGCTGTTTTTGTTGTTGTTTTTGCTGTTGTTGTTGTCCACATCCCTTGCCCTGCGACGACAATGTCATTCATGTTGTTGTTGCTTTGTTGTTGTTGTTTTGTTGTTGTTGCTTTGTTGTTGTTGTTTTTGTAGTTGTTGTTTTGTTGTTGTTTTTGCTGTTGTTGTCCACATCCCTTGCCCTGCGACGACAATGTCCTTCATGTTGTTGTTGCTTTGTTGTTGTTGCTGTTGTTGTTGCTTTGTTGTTATGTTGTTTTGTTTTTGTTGTTGTTTTTGTTGTTGTTGTTGTTAAACCCGGGAAAGACGGGTACTTGCCCCTAGTATATATATATATTTGAAGTTTTATAGCTAGAATTTTTGGAAAAGAAAATTTTAACTATCCTTTTAATTGAAAGGGCATATTATCATATTTGTAAAAAGATGAAACAATCTTTATACAAAATAATGTTATCTTTAATTTATATTTTCTCTCATAAATAATATACAAATTAAACATATATAAATAAATTAAACATAATATGCTTTGGGGACTGATTGTGTGACAGCTTATCAGCAAAGACAATTCATTAATGGTGCAGTTTATTTTGCCAGCACTAGGTACAAGCCGAACATAACTGACTGACGGAATGATACCTTTCTTTTTCTCAAGCTTTTCGCAAGACTCAAGTTATCTTAACAAAACATAAGGCAATGAATTACAACTTGAATATATGTCAAAAAGATAATCTAATACAACCATAATATAGTCATAGGGTTCAAACACTGTTCTTATTTTGTATGCAGGATCAAACACATAAAAACTCTTGTTTTTCCCTTCTTGGATTCGGGGTAAAATGGTTTGCCTGATCCAACCAGTAAAAGAAACACTATTTCATTTTAAACGCAAATAAAAATGCAAGACTAACATAAGCCATGGATAAGCGTATGATGAATTAATTTTCTATTTATGCCTAGCTACTCTAATACATAAGATATTATTAGATAAGATGAAATATAATGTTTTAAGAAACACGCTTATCAAAGCATTATCTTATCGTATATGTTTATAGACGCTCCTTCTATACAGAAGATTATTGCGCCCTACGCTTATCTATGGTTTGTGTTTAGTCCTGCATTTTTATTAGAGATTTAAATGTTGATAAAGTGTTGGTTTTCCTGGATTCTTCAGGCAACCCATTCCACGCCCAAATTCCGGACGGGAAGAAGAAAAACTTGTATGTGTTTGTTCTTGCATACGGAATAAGAAAGGTGTTTTTATCATTATGTCTATATGAGGGTTGTATTAAGTTATCTTTGTGTTGTATTTCTAAATTATAATTAATTGCTTTATGAATGTATGATTACTACTTTGTTCTTGGTTTTTCTATCCTCTAGTGTTTCCAAGTTTAATGATTTAACTAATGGGGACGCGGTGGTCGAGTGGCAGCGCACTGGACTGTCGTACCGATGGTCACGGGTTCGAATCCGTGTGAAGGCAAGGGTTTGTTCCCGGGGCCTAGGGCGTCCCTGAGTCACCCCGCTCCGAATGGGTACCTAACTAGTAGTTAGGCGGCTGGGTAATGCGTGGAACCCACAAAGCCGTGGCCTGTGATTGCTGCATCACTTGCCAACAGATCATCTGTCATGGTCTTTGGACGCAACTATCTTCTGCATAGAAGGAGCGTCTGTATAGATAAGATAAGAAGATAATGGTGTTATTCTTGTCAGTTTCGAATATTCTCCATTAATGAATCTGGCAGCTCTTTTTTGAATTTGTTCTAGTTTATCAATGTTTTCTTTGGTGGATGGGTCCCATACAGAAGATGCATATTCTAGTACAGGTCTCACCAAAGTGAGGTAGCATTTTAGTTTATATCTCTATTACATTTGTTAAAGTTTCTTTTATAAAGCCTAAGGTTTTGTTTGATTTTTTAATAACTTCATTGACATGGGAATTCCATGATAGTTTCTCATTTATTAAGAAATAGCGAAAGAGACGAAATTCGTTACATACTGTATCAAAACTTTTAATACAAAATTTTTATCAATTCGATAAATTTAAAAAAAAATATATTTCTAAAACTAATGGGATACATATTTCATACATTTCAATTTTAAGTTAACAAAACAATCAGCGTTAGTTAGCAATTTAATAAATTGATTTATCTTAACGAAATATATAAATTTACGTATTTTAAATGATGTTATTTGTACGTTCAGAATTTTAGAAAAGAATCGACGATAGCACATAATTCACATTTTAAAATAGTCTTGATTTTTTTTGAAGATATAACTATAACTTATAACCAAAATAGTTTTTTTCAAATCATTGAAAAATTTCCAGAACAATCTAAATTTTGTTTCTATACTTTTCAGGCAAGTAAATATGAGGGGCAGTCCATAAATAACATGATGTAATTTTGGCTGATTTTTACCCACCCAACCTTTTTCCCCGTCATCATCAAAACTTAGACCCCCCCCCCTCCAATATGATGTCACTAAAGCTGTATACTCTAATTGAAAATTAGCGTGTTGCAAATTACTTTTTTTTTCCATTTAAGTAGGTAATTAGTGTAGGCCTGCATTATAATGTCATAACACGTGTGAAGGCATCGAAAACGTCATTAAATAAATGAAAACAATCAAATATTTAAGTGAAACAGTTACTTAAAGTTGCTTGGTTTCGATGTGACGTCACATTTTATAAACACCCCCCTCCCCTACGTCCTACATCGTCACAAATGCGTGACTTCCTCCCCCCTTAGTCACGTGACGTGATTTATAGATGGCCCCTAAATCAAATATGAATACAGAAAAGAAAGAGGTTGAAAAAAAGTAAGTTTTTATATAAGTATAAATTTAGCAATATTTTTTAAGACATTTATGTATTTTCAAAGTTCTTCCAAACAGTTAATATAGTAATATGAACTCAAGTAAACTGTACATACTATATATAAATTTACTAGCGTATCACCCGTCAAAAATGACGGAAGTTTTCAGCTGAAATCTATTTATTTTGAAAAAATGCACTTTTTTAAGGGCGTCTACGGCGCCCACCTTTTTCACAAACCCAACTAGCTTGTCCTTGTTTGATAAATACGAAATATTAAAATTCTGAAATGTACACAAAGTATTTTATAATAGGGGTTGTATGGCACCTGTGACGCCCCCTTTGTTTTTTTATTTGATAATTAACCATCATCAAATCCTCTTTTTACATTGTTCCCTTTTCTAAAATTAAAATATGAGCTAAAACAATGACGTCATATAATGTTTTTTTACAGCGCATCGTTAATTTGCACACCTTTTGATGCATTGGTGCAGTAATTTGGAGCACTGGTTTATAAAACTAGTAGCGTCACGGACAGACACTACTTGCGTGACAGATTGCAAATTATGTTATTTTATTAATATCGATAGATTACACTATTTAATTTAAAGCCTTAAAAAACAAAGATTTTGACTATGAATCCTTTATTTACGATACATAACTAAAAGTGTGTTCTAATAATAATAAAAATCGCACGACGATCGAAAAATCCAAAAATTGTAGTTATGTCCGATATATAAAGGATTTATAGTTTTAAAAAAAAATACAGTCTGCCTGCTAAATTTCAGCTCAATTTGATCACAGGAAAAGGGTTATAACAACATGTTTAATATAGTGTGCACCACGAGACATACTAGCAATCACTAGCATTTACATTTACAAATCAGGAATATATTTTTAAAAAGTATCGTCAATATAACACACACCGCACCGCGTGACAGGAAAGTATTAAAAAGGTTGTTCAATATAATACGCACTGCGACACTCTAGCACACAAATTAACATGCTACATAGAGATAAATAGAGATAATTCTAAAAATTCATTAATTTCATTACAGTGCATTCGATCGATGTGAAATTTTGAGAGATCATTTCTATCAACTCTTTGAAAATCATATACTCTTTGCATAAATTTTGTTACAAAACAATCTCATGCAGAAGAGGAAAAATGCAATAGATTTATCTTTGTGAAATTTATATATATATATATATTTATATATATATATATATATATATATATATATATATATATATATATATATATATATATATATATATATATATATATATATATATATAAATATCAATAAATCTTTAATACATTTTGTATATCATTCTATCAATCGTTTTTGGTTATGGGAACATTTTTTTTATTTGTATTAGAGATACAAAATAAATCTGTGTACTGTTATCTTAAAGTATTAGCTCAGATACTAACTACATCGATATCAATGATGTTTAACTACACGTGTAGTTGTGGCAGTGTGTGATCGTGGACTGTGTTGTACATTGTACTGTGACGTTCATTAACTGATCAGTTTTTATGTGCTTTTATAACTTGTGTTTTGTCGATGACGAAAGTACTTATGTGAAATTATTCAAATACAATTGAACATGCTACTTTTAACTGTACTAATATCTCTTCTATGCATCAAAGTGGGTAAGTCATGTTTACTTAGTGAGAAACAGCTTTTATATATAATCTTAAAATTATTATTAATCTACGTATAACATTTCTTTCTGTAAAAAGCGAGAATTTCATTTTGTTTTCATTATCATATGCGATAAAACAACGGAATCCGCTAGATTTTGAAATATGTAAAGAAGAAGCGTCTGTAATGTGTATGATAAGATACGGTTTTCTATTTAATTGTTTGTTTTTATTAATTGTTTCGATTGTTAATCCTAGCAACTGTTCAGTAGTTTATGTAGTTACAAGGTAGTTACGATTTCAGCACGGTGTAATACCTGTGCCATCGAGAACAGCACCGAGATCACAGTGCAGTGTGACGTGTCCGACCTCAACACCACCTACGTTGAATGGCGCGTCTACAACAACGTCACTCAGACGTCCTTGACCCTCTACACTTGCGAGATGACCAACTGCACCACCGTCACGCCCCTGCTCAACAACACGTTGGAGGTGTCCATCGGGGCGGACGGCGGTCACGTGATCTTCAGTATATTGGTCATCCCGAGGAAGGCACCGTACTTTACCGAGTACAATGAGTACAGTTGTTTGGCTGGCGTCAATATAACTTTGGTTTGCGACACTCCCAGCATTTACGGTAATGATCTCCAAATACAATGGCTTTACCTTCGTTGGTGTAATTGTGGTTGTATTTTATTTATGTTTGTATTTTATGGAAAAAATATACGTTTTGTGGTAAAACAAATGGTAATATTTGAGAATTGAATTTAATCATTATTTTTAAAAATGACGCGATTAGCTGCAACTTTATTTTAATTTCTCTTCCATTTCTACATAGACTACACTATTAACTTTAAAAAAACAACAACATATTACTTTTACTGAACGTTAGGCACACGTAGCCCTCCGTTGCTAAAGACATGGCTTGTGGTAAAGGAAAAAAGTAATCGAATGCTTTTTGATTCAAGGAAATGTTGATTGAATATGTTTGAAAAGATTGAACACATTTTATTTGAATATTTTTTTTCGCTAAAGCTTAAGGAATTTAGATTTGCACTTTTTTCTCTTACCAACATTTTTTTTTACTTGTCAATTAAATCGATTTATAAGTCTTAATAATTCAGCTATTTAAGCTTTGTATGATGTTATCGTGTTAAAACCTCATCTTTTTCAAAAAATTTCGTTTGAATGTATAAAAGATATTATTTTTTAAAAATCCATTATACAAGAAATAACTGCATTTAAACAATATACTTATCCATCTTGTCAAAATCGAGTAACTGTTCAGCGGAGATAATCTTTATTTATTAGATTTGAAAACAAATCAAGAATATTTGTAAGAATCGTATACATTCTTAAATGTCATAATTGTGTATTTTCCCTATATTTTACCACACAATTTTATTTAGAAATGTGACACGTTGCAATAGTTTGAAAATATTAAAAACATTAGTTAATTACTGTCCTGATCCTAAATAAGTGTATCGCATCCATGTCCATCGTTGACGACAGCGCTTTCTCTATATATGATGAACTCATCTTAAACAGTGGTGATAAAAGTTGTAAACCGTTTTTGTGAAATGCGCATTTAAAGGGATAATTAAATTTATTTTCTTATGTTACGTAGCATACAGTAAAACAAAAAAAACCCAAAATAACACAATGTATAGGAATGATTTCTTTTAATTTGAATGCAAACAGCTGACTTAATCAACCCGAGATGTGAGCTGGCAACGTTGAGTGATGTTGCTGTTCAAATCAATTGCAGAGCTCTCACTCATTTTCTGCCATCAGTATTTAACTTTCTTGTGTTTACCAATGTAAGTATCACCTGTGGAAACTATCAGCCAATGCACCAAGAAGATCTAGAGAACATATTAGTAATGATTTAAGATAGGCGTATTTGCATAAACAGTTTTTGTTTTTTTACGAATGTGTATGTTCCCAACGTAATTAATTTGGAATTGTTCTAAGATGAAATTGTACAGTATCAATGTATAATTTTTGCGTGTCCTATTCTAAAGAAGCGTTAATAAAATAATGGATGTAGTCCATGAAACTAATTTTAATACATATTATTTTGTTCATTATATTTTCTCATCGTTCATAAATATTAGTAATAAATGTATTTTTAATTTTTAGTTAATTTAAAAAATAGTTATCTTGAACGTTATACCATGAGGTGAGGTGGATTAACATTTTCGCTAAGCTCAAGGGTGTGTGTCAGTATGTGTGTGAGTATGTGTGTGTGTGTGTTAAAAAAGAAAAAAAAAGAAGAATATAAAACTTAATTCTTTAAATTGAAATTTGAACAGAAAATCTATGAATATATATAAATCTCTCGGTCGCCCAACCATGCGGGACACCACGCACCCACGCTGACTCTATAAATCTCCTCTCGCCCCGTTCACCAAAGTTAGTATGTGCAAACGAGCATGACGAATGACCCTCGCTGGGGTCGACCAATGTCTTGAGACCAACAAAGGTCCTTGCGTTCACTTGCATTGTTCCTTCACAGAATAACGTGAGATTTGTAGTGCAGTGGTTATCAAGACAACCTTATACGGGGAGGTCCTGGGTTCAAGCCACCAACGAAAACCTAATTTTCAAAAATGAATGTTTGAGCCCGTTCTTTTACCCCTTTATTGCCAACATGGCTGAACCTCGCTAGGGTCGGTCAATCACAGTTTATGGTTGGCAAGCTAATGTGGTAAAGTGTGGTGGGCAGGTAGATAACAACAGTGCGAATGTCTGGAAACCAACAATGATTCGGCAGTTCACAAACCGGCGGTCACTCACGTTGTTTTAATTTCTTTGTGCTGTAGTGTGCGCAAGTTCTTTCTCCGCTTTCTTCGCACTCTCCATGAGCAAGTCTGCGGCGTATGCTACACCACGGGGCGTCTAGTTATTTTATAACTAATCTCGTCTAAAGATCTACAAAGAAAATAAATAAAATTTCTTTTAAGGCACCGAGCCTCGTTTAACAGTTGTGTAAATCTTTAAAAGAACCCAAAAAAAAACTTCTTTGATTCAATTGTTTTGTCAGTATGATATACATCTTACTCAATAATACTTTTCAACATACACACAGAACCAGTCTCGTGATTTCTGGCATGCTGCACGGGATTACTACGACAAGTATTTCCCCATGACCCTGGGGAGCGAACTGTACTACACAACTAACTTTACACTGGACACAGATCTTCTACTGCTCGGGGCTGGGCATCACGAGTTTATCCTGGAAGTCGACAAGAGTTATTACTTTGGGGCCATAGGATCTGCTTATTTTAACATCATGCGTAAGTCACGTATGCGTTAAAGTTCAGTTCTATTTAGTTAGCATTTAATAGTACAGCGCCGTTATGATCAAGAATTTAGCCATGGGACTGTAAGTAAGGTAAATCTTAAGTAATAGTAATATAACCGTTTCCTTGGAGGATCGAGTAGATAGATAATGCATAGGAAGTCTTACGCCCGTTACTCCGTGTAATAATAAGGACAGCTGCATAGATGCATTTATTATGAGCATCAACTTGGCCTTATTACACATATTTAATTTTTAAAATACGAAAAACAAATAGTAAAATAGTAAAACAATAGTAAAATATTTGTAGTGTTTTTTTTCCTTTTTGTTTTTCTAAATGAAGTTAATCTATTTTTTTAAAGTTATCAATCCATCATTTATATTTCATATTTAAATATTAGATTCTAAATAACTAAATTGATATTTTGTGTAAAAGAATTATTTTAAAAAAATTAATAATTTTTGCTTAAAGTCTATGAGCGGAAAACCACAGGCTATGATTAAAAAATCTTTGATAAAAATACAAAAGTACAATGTCAAACGGAACTATATATATATACACAAATAGAGAAACATAAAGAGAAAGAGAAAAAAAAATTACTCTATAGACCGACTGTTAGAAGGGAATTTACATTACATCCAATTAATTTATCTCAATATATATATATATATATATATATATATATATATATATATATATATATATTGATATCATTTGTGCGTGTGTTCATTAGAAGCTTTGAGATTCATTGAACACTCATTAAAAAAAACAACACCCCATAGTCCCATAGTAAGATGAATAAATTTTTTAAAAATATCGGTAATATCCCTTTTAATAATTTAGATATATAATATCCAGCATGCACATATGAATTTTACACTATACATTCAGCTGACCCAGTTAATCCTCACTGTGACTATCCTGTCATGGCCAATAACTCGATTCAACTAGTGGTAAAGTGTAAGACAGTCCTAGTGTCCCAGCTCATTTGTGACTTTAATACTAGAACAAATGTAAGTACACATGCATGTACTCTGAGATACTTCAGACTCTTAACGATTGTTAAAAGGCTTCAGTTACCCCACCGTCTTCCTCATATAATTAATAAAAAAAAAGCATATATATATATATATATATATATATGCGCGTGTGTGTGTGTGTGTGTGTGTGTGTGTGTGTGTGTGTGTGTGTGTGTGTGTGTGTGTGTGTGTTTAAAAACCAATTCGAAATACTAAACTTCAAGAATTTTTAAATATAACGATTTGTAATTTCATTAAATGTAATTATAATTAAGCTGTCCATTTCAAAGAAATTAGCTTCAAAGTGATTTTGTTTTATGTTTAAATTTTTAAAAATCGATTTAATGGTAAAATTCCCGCCTATGACATTCCAAAAAGTATAATATAATAGTTTCTTTAGGGTGTGAATGTCAATGTGACCGGTGACGTCAGCTACACCACATTCACTGATCACAACTCCCGCCCTATGGCGTACATATCTGAGTGTACACTGTACATGAACGTAAGCCAGCTTGGACCAGGGTCACACGAGTTTCAAGTTGTCATGTACACAAACAGTTCCTATAACAACAGCACGCAAGAAGCCGGAAATTTTTCTTCACCTTATACTTTGAGTGAGTAAATTATGCAAAATTGAATTCGCTCTATGATGAGACGCATCAGTTATTTTGTTATGCACCCTCAATTCAACCATGTAATGTCGTGAGCATATTAAATTTGTATGCTGATATTTTTAAAAGATGTAAAATAAATACATACAAGTCAGTAGTCAGTAACACACCAATAATTACGTATATTTTAATTTTACGACGTGACTATCAAGCTAAATAAAATGTAAGCTGTAAAAAAAAATTAGCATATATAACCACAAAGCTTCTATTTTTTTTTCTACCTAACTTTAGAATAAAAATAAAATATACAGTTTAAAAATTGTATTCAAAATTAAAGGTGTAAATATTTACTTTCAAGTTTCAAAACACTTTTTTTTTAAAAATTGGCTTTCTGATAAAGTTTATATACAATTTTATATACATCATTTTTGGAGAGTAAATATAAATTAATATTTACTTCAAACATTACTTTATATTCTAGCTTTGCCAACTGTTCGTCTCAGGGACGATTGCCTGTCACGTGCTCAAAGTCTTTACGCCAAAACCTGGACCTCCTTCCCCTGCACCTGTTCATTAAGTAACCAAGGGAATCCCAAAGCTACCTTTTCGTGGGTCGTCAACCACCAGATACTGTACGCCGACACAGTAATAGCTCATTTTAGTGATTTCAGTAAGAATTTAAATTATTTTTTTTAACATAGTACAAAAACAAATGGCATATCTTTTTGTTTATGAAAGCTTAACAAATTGCGATTTTACATTTTTGTGTGTGTGTGGATAATTTCTTTTATTTTAGTGTAAAGACAAAATGGGGTTTGTCATTTCTGATACCGTAAAATTTTATTGATAAATGCTCTATTTTTTTATTACATTTCAGCGGAACAATGTTTTGAAGCAGAAATTCAGTCGAATCAACAAGTTCTCAAAATTGTTAGCATAGTAAAACTACGAAACTGTTTTTTTTTCTTTTTCAAGACTAATAAGCTGTCCCAAATTAACGAAGTATTAACAAATAGCTGATAAGATACCTCCAACTCTATATAATTACAGTTACATATTGACTTGTATCTTTTATTAAATTTTTTATGAAATTCGTCCCTAAAAAAGACCCGTATAGTTCTATTAATAGTTTTCCGCCACATTATGACTAGACTTATTGAAGGAACATATGTTTTGTTTAATTTGAACCATCTAAAGATATACATTCTCAGGCATCAATTATTTCTATAATCATAGCATTCTGCGGCGCTTAAAAAGTTATACCTCGAAAAAAAAAGATTTTGTAAACAAGATAGTAGTGAATAATTTATCTACCCACATATGGGACATGATAATTTAAATTTTGTTCCCTTCCTTTTGCAGTTAACAACATTACTTATGAATGTGTTCCTTTTAGTGCACTGCAAAATAATATTGCTGGAGTACAGCTAAAAATAGATGTACCACGTAAGTTCTTATGCGTGTAACGCTTAAAATAAAACATAGAAGACAAAGCTTTGAAATTAAACATTTAAAATACTTTCTAAATGGAAGAGATGATAAAAATTACATTTAAACAATGTGGATATTAACTTGTCCTTAGTTATAAAAAAGTATCAAATAAATAACTGTTTGTGAAAAAAAAGCATTACAACTAAAACGTTTTTTTTTAAAGTGAAGCTTCAGTCTGACACACAATAACGCTGCTATTAGGGCTATTGTCACGCTCACTCATAACTTTTTAAAGTATTCAGGTTTTACTTATCAGTCTCATTGCAGTCCCTCCCAACTTATATCCTATTTATTTAAGTCTTGCAACATAACACATATGCAATTTCTATTTTCTCATTTTTTTCTTCAAAGGAACACCGTACATCGCATTATTTACTGCCAACTCCGAGACGACCAACATCACCGTCGGCGTTAACACCACCATCAACTTCAGATGTTATGCCGATGGCTTCCCAAAACCCGTTATTCTCTTTGGTAAAAACAACTCAGTGTCCACAGTGATAGGGAGCGGGAAGGTCATAGCAACGCCTATCGTGAAATGTATGGACGCTGGCCTGTACTGCTGTGATGTGGAGAACGCGACCAAAGTTTTCATAACAAGACAGTGCATATCTGTGTATGTTGCATGTAGGTTAACATTTACATATAACTATAATCGAATAGGATAGGAAAGTCACAATGGGTAGAGCGATGCAGAAATAATAAAATTTAAAAAATAGAAGGTTGTACTGATAACGATTCATGAATTAAAGCTTAAAACTGTACCACAAAAAGATTATGAAATCCCAATTATGTTAAGTAGGAAGTGCGTGTATATATTTTTATATACATACATATATCAATGGCTTTGTATTAAACTTGTATCAACGACTATGTATGTAATTTTAAGATAGTTTAATAGCTTATTAATTTTAAAGAATCATTGTATGTGTAAAACTACATAATACAATAGTCAAATTTTATCTACACATTAAATTTATTGAATTTGTGTCTTACGCAGATAATAGGGAGTTGACAATGCAAAGATAATCAAACATGATACAAATATCATATTCTCTTACAAATTCGCCATCCAAAATCCTGTAATTATCAGAACTGCACACATCAGTTTAAAAATCAATGGCACAGTTATTATAAACATCATAGCATAAAATAATGACACTATGACATGTTTATTATGTTGTAATTTAAGTTTTTGTTAATTCTAACATGAATATAGATTATAATTCATGTTTTTGCTATGTGTACCTCCAATAAATCATATTATCTTATATAATACAGGTGCCCCTTTTATAAGAAATTGTTTGCCTTACCGACTAATGCTTGATTTATGTCTAATCTTATTTAGTTAGGAGATGTTTGATTACACGAAATTATAGTTTTTCAGTAACTTATGACAAAATGAACAACAGTTCAGTTAAATCTTCTAAGAAGGATGATTTTGAACCGCATGATGCTTATTGTAGGCTAAATCATAAAATGTCACTTTAATGTATACAAAGATTTATATAAATAATTTCAATTGATATAATGACATCCAAAAATGATTGCAGGTCCACTAAAGCCCGTTAGCAGCAATGCAATAACTGTGACGTCACTTCCTGGCGAAGACGCAAACGTCACAATTCCCGTCCTGGGGTATCCGGCGCCGACCCACTACATTCTGACACGGGGAGATAAGCCCCGCGAGGTCATCGACCCAAAAGGTTACAAAGTTAACTTTGTGGAACAGACGCCGCCATATGACGACATTGACCTGACGATTCTAAGCGTCAAAGAAGCAAATTTCACCAGATATAATTTTGCGTTTGGCAATGGTTTAGGACGGGACCAAAATGTATCATTTATAATTCGCAAAGGTGAGGCAGCAGAGGGTTTTATAAGTAATGTTAAATAGTCTTATTGATTGTAAGCTTATTTTACTATTAGTTTTGGGTTCATATTTAGTTGTATTTTCAATATTTGACATCTTTAAATAAAGCAATATACGTAGCAAAGAGTTAAGTTAAAAGAGATGAGTATGTTATAATGATTTACGAGGCTTTTGTAATATTCGATAAAATAGTTTAAACCAGGATTTTTTCACTTCTTTTCTTTTTCTTTCCTTTTTGAAAACCGTTATATATATATAGTTATTCCTAATATAATACGTTATATATGTATATATATATATACATATATGTTTGTATGTATAGAAGGAGATAGATAGAAAGAGAGAGAAACATAATGTCTGATTCTATTGATTTCATGTCAGCCGTGTTTTTTTTCTTTTAGTTAGACCATATCAAATGTAATTTAAGATTTATCTTTCCTTGTTACATATGCATTCTCATTATGAGCATTTTACGCCAAGACGTTATCATATTTCGTAATTTGTTTCAATAGAATCCCCAGACAATGACGTACAAATTCGAAATCTCGCTTTAGGCATAACCGGTGGCGTTGCTGGAGTGATCATTATCGTGGTTATTGTGACAGTACTTTATAGAAAAGGTGAGTCACCGATAAAGCCAGGGTTTACTTTAGAAATGTATATAAATAACACTTTTAATATGGCGGAAAATAATTGGCAGAAAATGTTTTAAAAAGAAAATGTAGACCAACAGTGGCAAAACCGCGGCTCGCGAGACGCATGCGGCTCTTCTGTGTTCACATTGCGGCTCTTGTACAATCTATGAAATATATATTACAAGGATTACTGGAAGATTCCCAAGCCCTTTTATGACCCATAATGCGGCTCTCAACAATTTTTTATATATTTTAAAATTGCTCTCAGTTACTACAGGTCTGGCCACCCAGGATGTACACCAAATGCCAAATCCATGTCAGTGAGCATTAAGAACAATGTGGCGGAAGCGAAATTATCTATAGATTTGTTTAAAGTTTTTAAATAGAAATGACATTGAATAAGTAGAGAGCACATGCAGATTGACAAATAAGCACGTAAGCATATAAACTAATATGTATTTCCCATATTCTCTCAAATACTCAACAGGTTTGTTGGCGAGAAAGAGATCAAACTCGACCAGCTCTGACTTACACAAATTTACCAGTGCTTATTGAGATGCGTTTAAGACATGTAAGAAACAAATGTCAAAATATAAATACTGATTATGTTTATTATGACTTTTATTTTTTTCAATAAATCAATACATAAATACGTATGTCACATGTATATACATGTCAAAAAATATAACAAAAACATAATAAATAAATACAATTTAAACAAACAAACAAAAAATGTTAATCAATTGAGGGAGACGTTTAATTTTTGAACAACACACTACGTTTCCGTGTGCATCTATCTCAGAAGAGAAGCTAATCACCTCAGCCCTCAGGGACCGCATGCAATGGTTGCTTCCCTGCATGTTGGGGGACAATGGAAGGTGAACATTGTGAGACATGGCGAAGGAAAAGTTTAATATCGCGTGGCCATGTGACGGTGAAGGGTGTTGACCCATGTGGCGCCAGCTACGTGAGACTATTGGATTATCACATACACAAGGTTAAATGGTGTAGGCGCAGGTGAGCTAGGTTGAAAGAGGAGCGGGTTTAACACTAGAGGTGTCGTTATAACTGAATCAACTAATTGGAAAGGACTGAAGGACTATGCAGCTGGTTGAATTTCGAATGTCCATATTTATTAACATTTAAAACAACACAAAGCTTACATTATTTCCGGTTAATTCA
The DNA here is from genome assembly GCA_944989445.1 of Ampullaceana balthica. Classification (NCBI taxonomy): domain Eukaryota; kingdom Metazoa; phylum Mollusca; class Gastropoda; family Lymnaeidae; genus Ampullaceana; species Ampullaceana balthica. The sequence continues at coordinate 130,450 of CALYLW010000640.1, read as the reverse complement.
CATGAAGAAAAAAAATACAGCTACATTTGTATAAGCTTCATCCGAACATGTTTTAAAAATAAACCTAATCAATACATAAATCTGTAAAATAATCGTTCACATTGTTACTTGTCTTCACTTAACTTAGTGAGTTCAGATTCGTTGCTATTTGCATTTCGTCGACAGTAACCTAGTGATAGATTTTAAAAACAGAAAGATAATGTTCTATATTTCTCAAATTCTTTCAAGGAGTGTTAAAAATAATACTATTTATAATGGTAGTGCTAAACAAAATAACTTATGTACGCATGCATATTATATCTTACCTTTTTTGACAAGGATAATGATAGCAACGATTGAGATGATCACAGCTGTTACTCCAACAGTAACCCCAATGGCAATATCCCTTGTTGTAGAGCCATCACCATTGCCACTGTTTTTCCCTTTCGAATTCAAGAGATTGAATTGAAATAATCTTTGATTTAATTTTTATTTTATTTAATAGGTTGCCAATAAATAATACGACTTGCTTTTTAAAGCTAATACTTTACACATACCTAAATTCGTATAATTTATTAAATGGATAACTACCACATTAACAAGTTAAACATGTTAGAAAATACTAGAGAGAGTAAAAAAACAAACAGATCTATCTATTCGGTCTCTCAGATAGTACCAACAATTAGTACGACACAGACAACCTTTTCTCAAAGTATCTCACATTATTCACTACAGTTGAGCAATCAATAGTAATATACAACTTCCTAATTTATATGACACGGGCTATATAATATAATTAAGAACAAAATTATTTGTCTTTTTCTTTGAGGATGCCACTACAGATAATTTTGATAAATGCAACACTGTGTGTGTACCTATAGAGACTAAACATACCTCGGATTAGTGAAAACTCATATATCTGAGACTCTCCAATGCCGTTGCTGAAATACAACGTGTAGTCACCGAAATCGTCCTCTTGGATTTTAGACATTGTCAGGCGAATGCTACCATAGGGCAGGCTCCCGTTGGTGTAGACAACAGTGTATCGCGTCGGAGAGATTGTGTCATTGAGATGGTGACTGGTCATTTCTAAAGAGTAAACGCTAGGAGCCGGGTAACCGTAGATATTGATGGTCAAGTTAAAATGTCCTCCTGGTTCTACTGTGATATTTCTGTGGCTTTGATTTATTGGAACCTGTGGGCCTAAAAATGAGGATTGTTTGTGATGAATATTACCTTACAAATGTTTCTTTCAATTCGTATTTATAACAATTTATTTATGCCACTTTAACCAAACAAATAAATCATTTCATTGCGATGGTTTGGTATGTGTGAACTTTCCGCCATATTGAATTATCTAACAAATCAGACAATGACGTAAATAATTTAAGGGTATAAGAATTCAAACTACATAATACGATAATTTATTTACGTTATATAGTTTTAATGTATATTTTCGTAAATATTTTTATGATTAATTTTTCGGGAGTAAACATTATTAAATTATTAGTTTAACACTTGTCTCATGTTCCCCTAAAAAGGAAACTTACGTGTATTGCATTACTTTGGGAACTACATACACAAAAAAAAGTTTTAAAAATATATAATAATACAAAAAATAAACAAAACAACAAACAAAAAATACTTGCATCTAACAAATACTGTTAAGCACTTGGTGTCCACTTTATATAACGTGCTGTTTTCAAGAGAACAGCAATATTGACCAGTGTCTAGGCAATCAGTGAAAGTAAATGGCAAAGCAATGCTGTTGTTCATAACAGCTGTTTGTCCAGGATTCTTTCCAAATAGCATTTTTGGTGGAGGCAGACCGTCTGCGTCACATCTGAATGATACTGTATTGCTTAGATTCACCATGATGTCAACACTGCTTGAGTTGGCAGTGAAATATATAATACGAGGACGACCTGTCAAATGATATATACAATCGGTATAAATCATACATATGCATTTTTGATATCTTTGAAATACCATTATCCCAGTCAATTAAAATTATTTTCAAACAAGGAATCAATTACGAATTAAATCATCATAAACACTTTATTATGTTAGATTGCCGACGATTTAAATGACACAAACGAACACTTCAACACTTATTTATGCATTGAAATAAATTAAAAATATAAGGTATGTATGACTTTTAAGATCTATTAGTAAATCGATAAAAGAAGATCTGTACAGTGGAGTTTTATGTTTTTGACCAGATTGCCCTTAGTTTTAAACTTTCACTCTATGAAATGTTGTATTTTTGTAAATTAAGAGTTAATTGACAAAAAGCATTGTATATATCTATTTTTTTGATACACCTAACTGCGTATTTGCATGTTACTTGTATTGTGTATTCAGTAGTCCATGTTGTTTGTTATAAGCCGCACGGTAACTTACGTGGCACACTAACTTTAAGCTCTACTCCTGAGATGTTGGCTTGTAATGGAGTCTCTGGTTTACATACATACTTGAATCTGTTGACTATAAACACAACGCTATAATTATTCTAATAACAATTAGAATTTTTAATAAATTCCCAAAAATAAAAAAAAATTGTATTGTAATGAAACTCCACTAAGTAAATACTCATATGGTTTGCATCTCTTCAATATTTGTGGTAAACTTTGACGTACATGGATATATTACTTTTAAGATACACCGAAATAGCACGTGACGTTTTGTGTCAGACTATCAAAGCCTCCTAATTCAACATAAATGCTGATACATTTTCCTAAGCATGGTTCTTTATTCTCCAAAAATCGAAACGCAATTTTGATTCAAACATTGAGGAATTATAGGTCGCACAATTTAAAACAAATGTGAACAATTTACAAAAAAATAATACAATTATGCTATTTTCAAAGAAATCTAAATAAATACGATTTTATGCATTTGACTGTTAAGCATATCACATACGTTTAGCATAAAAATGAGTTGAAGTATAATACATTCTTTAACGTAAATTTTAAATTCCATATTTGTTTCCCTCAAACTTACCAAAGTCTTTAAATACAGCATTTACAGTAGATTCTGGTGTGATGACGTTATTGACGGACCAGGCTATATGACCCTTTGGGACACCGGGTGTGTCTAGTAAACATAAACAGGTGAAATTTGTCCACATTTTCCCGTATAAACTGTTTGCCTTTTGAACACACTCGTCACTTAGTCGAACTGTTGGCAGGGCTGTTATAAATGAATTTTAAAAAAAAGTTGTTTTTGTTAAATTTATTGTATTTCAAAACAAGGAGCTGAATAGGCACATGAAGTTAGGTTATAGAGTATTTGTAATGACATTTTTATAACATTTATCCCGTACATAAGGTGAAACAATCTATATCTTATATCCTTCAAATGAGATGAGAAAGAGCAAACGTATGTTTAAATTTAAAAAAAACAACTATATCATTTGTTTGCAAACATATAAATATGATTTATGACAGAGTTTGATATAACAAAACAAATTACTTTTTGAAATAATTTTCTACTTAATAGGTGCAAAAAAAAATTCTCTAAAGGAAAAATTATATTTTTACATAAAAAAATAAAGTGATTAAAGTCCAGATTTGTCAAGTAAATTTAGAAAATAAATATATTATACAGTCAACACCGTTGTTTGGCAGATTTAAAAAAATCCTTTTACAAAAATTAAACACTACATCTCAGTTAAACACTACATCTCAGTTAAACACTACATCTCAGTTAAACACTACATCTCAGTTAAACACTACATCTCAGTTAAACACTACATCTCAGTTAAACACTACATCTCAGTTAAACACTACATCTCAGTTAAACACTACATCTCAGTTAAACACTACATCTCAGTTAAACACTACATCTCAGTTAAACACTACATCTCAGTTAAACACTACATCTCAGTTAAACACTACATCTCAGTTAAACACTACATCTCAGTTAAACACTACATCTCAGTTAAACACTACATCTCAGTTAAACACTACATCTCAGTTAAACACTACATCTCAGTTAAACACTACAGTTCAGATTACTCCAGAATTTCTACTAGTGTTGATGGCCCATTTTACGAGGTCATTCGTCTTTTAAACCTGTATTTACCAAGCTCAAACGGAGCAGTGACCTGGCCCGTCATAGTTGAGTTACTGGAACTGTTAGTGTACATGTCCACTTGAAACTCGTGTGACCCTGGTCCGAGGTGGCTCACGTTAACATGTAGTGTACACTCAGACAGGTAACCCGTTGGACTGGAGTTCATATCCAATGATGTCGAGTAGCTGATCTCACCGGACACGTTGGTTAATTTTTGCTGTTTATGTTAGATCTAAATTTATACTTTTTATGCGAATGTTGTATTTTAACTGATACTTATATGCGAAGTAAAAAAATAATTGGCATGTGTACGTGACATGTACATTTAAATTAGCTTTTTATTAATTTATAAAAAAAATATTTAATTGTAGCATTTACACACGAATAAGATGTAATAAATATGTCAAGGAAAGCATATTGTGTTGCAATGCAAAGTACCAAAAAAAATCTTATATTTAACGTTTATTTAAATGACTTAAAAAAATAAAACTAAATAATAATAATTAATAAACCATAGATAAGCGTTGGACGCAATAATCTTCTGTATAGATGGAGCGTCTGTAAACAGATAAGATAAGATAAGATAATATAAAAATATTTACAATGAAGAATATAGAACATTAATAATAAATTGTATTAAACGTAGAAAATATTTCTTAAACATAAAATCATATGGCTCTTACATTAGTCCAAGTTTTGAAATCACAGTGCAGCTGAGGATACACTAGTTTTGTACTACACACAACCTCCAATCGCAAGGAGTCATTCGACAGCTGAGGTGACTCACATATTGGAATGTCGGGTTTTGCTGGAGAGAAGTTATACAATTTTCGTTTATCAATAAAAGTAAGATATGTTCATATAAGACAATAATAAACTTTGGAGTTTAGCTATATCCTTTCATATGAAAATTTTTAAAAACAAGGCTTTCTGAGTTTTTAGTTTATTTTAATTTAATGATTTTTAAGATATTTTTGTTGAAATATAATTATAAATTTGTGTTATACGTAGATCAATTAAACTTCGATTTATGTTTTTAAGATATGCGCAAATGTAACTATATATTTTAAACGTTAATGAGTATATCAATATACAACATTTCTAAAATATAAACTAATGGCACTCTTCAAAGAAACTGCTTCATGGTGTCTTAAAAACAAATAAGTTTGTCTAATTTGATATTTTTTGTCAAAAGATTAAAAAGTTAAACTGGTGTTAGCTTATATTATCTATACAGACGCTCCTTCTATGCAGAAGATAATTGCGTCCACAGACCTTGACAGATGATCTGTTGGCAAGTGATGCAGCGTTTATTTGGCCACGGCTTTGTGGATTCCACGCATTACCCAGCCTCCTAACTAGTGTTAGGTACCCATTCAGAGCTGGGTGACTCAGGGACGTCCTAGACCCCGGGAACAAATCCTTGCCTTCACATGGATTCGAACCCGTGACCATCGGTACGCCAGTCGAGCGCGCTGCCACTCGACCACCGCGTCTCTAGATATATCAACGATTCTTAGATTATATATCACTAATAGCAAACGTGCGTAATGTTTTGTCGTCTACAAAACAGAAAAATAGAACATCGACTCTAGCGACATTATCGGTACTGCACTCACATGTCACGTTAAGCACGGTAGAAGCAATAGAGGAACTGAAGGTCTTATGATTGACAGCGACACTAAACTTGTGGTAGCCAGACTTCAATCTGGACAGGTCAGTGTCTAGCGTGAAGTTCACATCGTAGTATCGGACACCTTGTATGTCTATAGGGGAGTAGTGTTGAGTGTAGTCTATTGCCACGGTGGTGATGTTCCTGGTCCGTTTCTAGATTATGAAGAAAATGTGATACGTAGTGTAGTGGTTATCACGTCCGACATACACGTGGAAGGTCCTAGCCATAGCAAAAGATTTATTTTTCAATTTTTAAAAACGTGTGTTTGTGCCTGTTCTTTTCCACATTTTTGAGAACATGGCTGACCCTCGTAAGGCTCGGCCAATCACAGGTTATGGTTGGGAAGCTAGGGTGGTGATGAGTGGTGGGGAGGTAGATAACCGTTTTGCGAATTTATAGACCGAAAATGCGTCGGTGGTTCCCCCCACCCACCACTGAAGTTCACTCGCATTGTTTTGATTTCTTCATGCTGTAGTTTGTGTCCGCACTTTCCGAACGCGGGGCGTGTATAGTTTATATATAACTAGACACGACCCGCAGCGTAGCATACGCCGCAGACTTGCTAATCATTGACAGTGCAAAGAACGGTGTGGGGGGTACGGACACAAACAGCAGCACGAAGTAATCAAAAATAGCGAGTAAACGTGGGGACATGCGCAATGAGGATGTTGTTACCCGCCCCCCCCCCTTATTACTACAATCCCTTAAACATAAACTGTGATTGGCCGACCCTAGCGAGGGTTAGTCATGTGTAGGGTTGTTAATAGCGTGTTATTCTATGAAGGAAAAACGCAACTGAACGCCAAATGAACGCAACAAGCTTTGTTGCCACCTCTCTCCCCCTTTTTTTCATCCCAACCCGCTTCATCCCAACCCGCTTGCTAATTGCGATTTTTCGACCACAGCCCGGGACATTCGTCATGCTCATTTGCCCATAGTCATTTAGGAGAAATGACGGCTGGATAACGAAGTCAATAGTGCGCACGCCTCACAAAGTGAGGGATCTAGCCCATGTTAATGCCGGAATAAAAATTTTGATGAATGACTATTGCTAATAAAAGCCCTCCGCTGATCTGGAGAGGAGATGGGCGCCGCCAGATCTACCAAGCCCCGAGAAAGCTCTAATGGACACATTTGAACCCCCTACGACCACGAGGATGTGGAGGAAATAAAAATTAGGAGAGTATTTATATACTAAGACGCCCCGCAGCGTAGCATACGCCGCAGACCTGCTCATGGAGAGTGCAAAGAAAGTCGAGAAAGAACGGACACAAACTACAGCATGAAGAAATCAAAATAACGCGAGAGAACGTCGGTTTGGGGGGGGGACTGCCGACTCATTGTTTGTTTCGAGACATTCGCACTGTGGTTATCTACATGCCCACCACCCTTTACCACATTAGCTTGCCAACCATAGACTGTGATTTGCCGACCCTAGCGAGGGTCAGCCATGTTGGCAATAAAGAGGTAAACGAACGGTCACAAGCATACATTTAAAAAAAAATAAAACATAATGTTTTCGGTGGGGCTTGAACCCAGGACCTTCCCCGTATAAGGCAGACGTGATAACCAATACACTACGAATCTCACGTTATTCTGTGAAGGAAAAATGCAAGTGAACGCAAGGACCATTGTTGGTCTCGAAACATTGGTCGACCTTAGAGAGGGTCATTTGTCATGCTTGTTTGCACATACTTGCGTGATGTCTCGCATGGTCACACGAAGAGAATTATATATATAGATATATTATTTTAGACAAATGCAGGAATGTTGTGAGTAAGTTTCTTTGTCCAGTTGTGAAACATTGATCCTTTATTCATATACTTTTAATTAAAAGCATATCTCAGGGTAAAACAAGTAGGTAAAATCGAGCAATCAGTGTCATCTTGAAAGCCTTATTCATTAAAAAAAAGTCTAAGAAGGCGGCTCATTACAAAAATCAATACTTATACAAACCAATTCGTCGCTGCGTGTTTGTATACTCATTTTAAATATAAATATTACTATATATTATATAAAACTGTTGTTTAGAATATATATTTAGAAATGTTTTCGATGTTAAATAATACTAATAATAACAATAATAATAAACCCCTTTCCAGTCCATGACGGACAATGTGCAAGTGAAGTAGCGTTCACAAGTTACCTTAGCCACGACTAACGAGCAAGGGATTGTGATGCCAGCACAATGCCCCTGGGGCCATGTCAGAACCGAGAGTAGAACCCGCGTCTGTCTTATACCTTGGTTCGGCAGTCCAGAACGCTACCGCTAGACCACCGCGGTCCCACGATCTTATTGCATAATGCATTACAGTCAATAAGAGCAAATAAAAAATTAACTGCAGACAAATGAAAATACATTTTTAAGAATTAAAATAAACTATTTTACATGTATGAAAATGTCAACGTTTTTAAATATACTAAAATACCTACGTTAGTGAGTAGTGCAAAACTGTAATCGTTTGGCTTGAAAAACGTAGCCGCTCGACACATGACAGTGACATTGGTGTCGTCACTGATCAAAGGTGACGAACAAGTTGGGTTTATCACAGCAGCTGTTATGTTGCATAAAGACAAAACATAAAATGCACACACAAAAAAAAGCGCGATTTAACACATCCAATCATGTATCTTTCTATTGTAGCTTTTACCCTTTTGAAATTAGTGTACACTATGAGACAATGATATCAGTTAATAGTGATACGTGAAAATGGAAAAGGAGAGAAGTTGCGCTAAAAGCAAACCTTAACTATTATTCGGGTTTTTACACTGTTGCCTGTGGGTGCTTTTTATTTATTCAGTTTATTTATTTTTTTGAAAATAAGGTTTATTCATTTTTAAAAAAAATGTTTTTATTTCAAAAACGTTATTTTAATTGCTTTTTCTACGTCTCTGGAATCAGTTTCAAGAAAATCTATGCCTAACTTTGGAAAGAGACAATCTAGTTTTTTGGACACATCATGAGGTGAGGCAAGCTAGAACACACAGGAACAACATGAAAGATCGAGGGCAAAAGGGATCGAGGCAGACAGAGAGAAAAGATGCTGGATGGGCTGACAAGATGGCACGGAGCACAATCACCAGTGGAGCTGATGGGCAATACCAAAGACAGAGAGCTTTGGAGAGGCATGACCACCTACACCTCTGAGCAAGGCACCTGATGGATGGATTGATGAATGGAATCAGTTCTAGTTTTTCAATGATATTTTTAACAGACTAAGTTAATTTCAGAGATACAAGCAATGTACTATTTCACACAATTTAGTTGCCCTTTCGCCCCCCCCCCTCATTTATACTAGCAATGCCATTGAGCGGTGCCAGTTTTAGGGCCATGAACGCCAGTACGGATTAGCAAAAGGAACCGCGAAGAACGCAGCGGACGCTTGCTCTGAGGAAATCTTCCAGGGGGGGTCACACCCTAGGTAGGTCATTGATGATCCCCCGCTTAGCGGCGGTACTAACCATTGAGACGTGTGATTTGCTGGGGTGACGCCAAAGTGGTAGCGGGTCGTAGTAGAAAAATCCCACCCCTCTATTTGAGGCCAATTAAGTGAGAGGCATTTTCGACTTTCTGTCCTGGATGTCCAGCTGGCCGCTTCAGAAGTGACCACTCGGCCCAGCTAAGTCCATTAGGCTCGTGGCTTCTGATTTTCTTCCACATGTAGGTCATTTGCCTTTTTGATTGATTTGATTTTAGTAATCTATATACCGACTGAAATGAACTTACCCAGCATGTCCGGTGTATCACAGACAAGACTCAGATTGTCACCTCCCCAGCACTGAAACTGACTGTACACGTTGTAGTACTGAGCTATCTCAGGTACTTCCATTCCAGACGAGCTGACCATCAAATCACCGGACACGCTCTCGAACCCCACCGACCCGTTGAGTATGGCCACCACAGGGGCGCAATCGAAACCGTTGCTGCACTTGTAGATGGTCAAGGATGAGTTGGTGCGGCTGTCAAACGCTCTCCATTCTAAGCGTGCGCTTCTCAGTTTCGAGACATCACAGTCTATTTCGATGGAATTGGATCTATGATATTTGCAGGTTTGTTTAGCTGTAATGAGATTAGCCAATAAGAAAGAAAAAGTTTGATTTTTAAAGTAATTTCTTTTTTATATAAAACAAGATTTAAGTTTTAAAATATTTAAATTCATTAATTTATCTCTCTCTCTCTCTCTCCATCTCTCTCTCTCTCTCTCTCTCTCTCTCTCTCTCTCTCTCTCTCTATATATATATATATATATATATATATATATATATATATATATATATATATAAATATATTCGTGTATTAATTTAAATATTTTGCTATACAAAAAATTATACTATTTGTGTAAAATAGATTACTCAATGTATTTTTTCTAATGCGATGAATTAATGTGTAATGGTGCCGTCCATAAAGTAAGTCACACTATTTTTGACCATTTTAACTCCCCCCTCCCCCTGTCACAAACTGTCACATATCTCGGAACCCCCCCCCTAAAGTACGTCACACTTTCCAACACATTTTTTTATTAACACAATAATCAAAATTTAATATAAAACTGCGGGACGTCACACATGGCCGGACCCCTCCTCCCGCCTGTCACACTTTCTTACACCCCCTCCCACCCTCTGGAGCGTGACGTACTTTATGGACGGCCCCAACCCATTTTTAACGACTCTTTATCAATATCCCAAAAAATTAATATTATGGAAGTGTTTTTGTATAAAACCAAGCTAAAGCTTAATTAGTCATTAAAATATTTTAACCAGCATTAATTTATCATGTTTAAAGATTTAATTGTCCTTTTGGATTGCTAATCTTCAAATAAAATATATATTCAATTTGCTATTACCAGAAAAAGGAATAACGTGAATTGAATTCTTAGTGAATCTATTGCTTTGAATTTACACTTCCGACAAGTTTGATATCCCTACATATTTTCAAAATTTCTAAGAAACGGATAGCGTCTGCACGTGATTCGTGTCTTTCTTGACTAAAGAAGCACACAACTTTCAATGCAAATGATACTATGAAAACCCCTCCTTCCATCTCATCGTCTATTTAAACTTTTCATTGTTGCCTTTAAGGCAAATAAACTCTATTTTTTTTGCTATTCGTCCTCTCTCACAATATATATATATTTTAAAAGTTTATTTATTATCCATAAACGCTAAATGTTGATAGGGGTCGTTGGTGCATATTATATTTCTTATTCGGTATAATGTTTCAAAGTTATGTTCAACTTACTTGGAACACTTATTATTAGCTCAACTCCTGACACGTTTGCTTGTAAGGGAGTCTCGGGTATACAAACATACTTGAATTTTTTTACTATAAATATAATTGAATACATATAGGTATGAGAAACAAAATTTTGAAGTACATATAATTCGAATCAACAAAAACAATACAACGTAGAGTATATAATTAAAAATATTCTCTATATTAGTATAGGAATGCATTAATAAATATTGCGGTTTATAATATGCAATGCCATGATATGAATTTAAAAAAAAATAATAAAATGAATCATGTAATAATCCTTGAAATCCTAGAAGACATACCAGAATAGGAAGAGCTTTGCACTTAGTCTAATTTTTTTGAAATTTGTTTTTAAATGACAGCTTTTACCCGTTAAATTATTTTTTTGTAAAAATCAAATGAATATTTTAAATTTTTTAGCTTTAAAGGTTCACAGTACCACTGTCCATGCAATGTGTGGACATACTATTTCTAATAATGTGATCGATTCAACGTCATCTAAGCACATTTGAGATTGTGTTCTCTTCTAAACAGTTAAAGCTGGTCTACTGGAAAAGAGTTATGTTTAACATAAACCATATTGAGTATGACAATTTTAACTAAGACAATATAAAAATAGAAAATAGACAATTATCAAAAACGTACCGAAATCGTTAAAGAATGCCGTCACATTAGCTTCTGATCTCACTACATTATTGACGTACCAGGCTACGGTACCCTTTGGTATTCCTGGTGTGTCCAGTAAACATAAACACGTGAAATCCGACCAAATTGTCCCGCTTAAACTTTTGGCCTTTTGAACACACTCGTCACTTAGTCTTACTGTTGGCAGGGCTGAAATGGTTAACAAGTTTAACAAAACAAAAAAAAACCGTAAAAAAGGTTGTTGACTATAAATTCCTTATACATGAAACAGAACTGATTGTATTGATTATGTTCTATATAACATGCACCCCGCGACAGACCCCTCTTACATCTCGAGGGCTGGAGTTAAACTCCAGTGACCCGTGGAGATCAACTATAGCAGACGCTAGACATGCTACACTGCGTTACAAAGAGATAAACTAAACATTAATGAATTTAATTACAGTATATTCGATCGTTCTAAAATTTTGATACAATGCATTGTTAGATAGCAAAAGTATATGTGCAAAATTTCAGCTGGCTGGCAACACGGGAAGTGGGTTATTTTTTACTCTTGTTTTTTTTGTAAGTGCGACTGACAACGACGACAAACCAGTGACGTTAATATAAGGGATTAAAATAAAATATTTTTAAAAAATATGGTTTTTAATTGAACTAACAATTTTATTTCATTTTCATTTTATTATTTTATTTTTAATGCAAAAAAAAATATTTCTTCAAATAGATTCTAAAACTTAACATCTCTTAATATCTGCTCTCGTATAACCAAATGGGAATGGCCTATTAAATGGATGTTGTGAAGAGAAGATGATTTAAAAGCTAGTTGCTCAAATTCTAAAATGGCCGCAGAGTTATTACAGTTGAATCAGGCATTTCAAATATAAGTAAGCAAATGTAATATTTTTTATTTTTTTTTAAAGTTAATGTCTTTGCCTATTATTTGTTGGAATGATTACAAGGTTCGACTGTTAAAGACATAATAAAATTGACACATGTTTCTTTATATATATATACTTTAAAAAGTATGTTACCAAGCTGAAAGGGGGGTGTAACCTTTCCCGTCACTGTGTTATTACTAGAACTGTTTGTGTACACTTCCACTTGGAACTCGTGTGACCCTGGTCCAAGGTGAGTTACATTGACATGCAGTGTACACTCGGACCAGTAGACCGTGGTGCTTGAATTGAGATCCACCGAGACTGAGTAGATCACATTATCGAGCACATTTCTTAAAGTTTTCTATCAACAGGAAATACTAGTTAATGTTTTTTTTAATTATAATTATTATTTATTTTATTTATTTTTAATAAGTTATTAAATCATTTAGCACATTTTTAATTAAACGAGAAAAAATATTTGCAAAAAGTTTATACCAATATATAAAAATACTAAACCGGTTTGGTAATGTCATAGATTATTATTTGGATTATATAATGGGTATGTTTGTTATTTTAAGATGACAAGAAAAAAGACATTAATATTACGTGAATATGTTAGCTTATACACTTTTAAAAATATATTTATGTTTATGATGCCATTTAAAATATTATAAGTGATTTCTCATAAATTATCTAACCAATTTAAATTATTTTCTAGCGTATTAAAAATAAATAAATAAACTCATTCTTTCATTGCGACTTGACTGAACAAACACGAAGAAATCTTACATTGGTCCAAGTCGTGAAGTCACATTGGAGCAGAGGAAATACCAGGTTGGTCCTACAGGTCAGGACCAACTGTCTAGAATCATTCGACAGTTGAGGTGCATCACAGTTTGGGTTGTCAGGTTTTGCTTTGTATAAAAATTAAACTAAATAAAAGTTATTTAAACGACTAAAATTAAGAAATAACATTAAATGGAGCTGTGAGATTTGCCCGTATGTGGAGACGGATTGGACTTACTGTAAGAGATTTGTAAAAAATGAACATTCGAACTCATTATAATTATATAGATAAGCCTAAATGTTTGCAAGGAAGTGTTCTTAGGCATCTAAGCTAATGTTTCACGGTTAAGATGTCATTAAAATTATTTTGCAATGCTCGGCTTTTATTATGCATTTTTATGTGCGCATTTTAGCGGATGAGAAATGTACTGTTTAGCTGCATATGTCTCTAATGCAACCCCCGCTCCTTTAAACAAGTTATTTAATGCAACAAGCATAAACAACATCTATGACCAAGCCTCTATGGTAACTCACAGGTCACGTTCAGTACTGTCGAAGCAATGGAGGAACTAAAGGTCCCATGACTGACAGCGACACTAAACTTGTGGTAGCCAGACTTCAATCTGGACAGGTCAGTCTGTAGCGTGAAGTTCACGTCGTAGTATCGGACACCTTGTATTTCTATAGGGGAGTAATGTTGTGAATATTCTATTGCCACGGTGGTGATGTTTCTTGTTCGTTTCTGTTTAGGAAAGAAATTTGTGTAGTTGGCTTCGAAACATATACACTGCCAATAATTCCATACGGATAAATAATTTTAAAAAAAATATTTAGACTCATGGATGTTGTAAAAAAAAGGAAAACTGAATATTTATTTCATATCTACGCGTTTTAGTGAAGATTAAAAAATAGGAATTATTCAGTTGAAAAGACACAGCTAAATTATAATTTAGCTTTCTCAACATTAACAAAAATTCATTCGCTTAAGAGCTGTTTCATACGAATTGTGATTATGCAGTTTGTATCAATAAAACAATTTCTCTCCTCTTTCACTCTCTTTGTGTTGTGTGTTTGCATGCCTTTTGTTTAATAATGTATGTTAAACTCTACCTGCTGCACAATCTAATATCAATTCTCGCATATGATAGCATAAACTCTTTAGAAAGTAAACAAGTTCTAATTTTTTTTAACATTCGAAAGCATATTGCTTCCAATCATTTCCCAAGCGTCTCTCTCTCTCTCTCTCCCCTCTCTCTCTCACTCTCTCTCTCTCTCTCTCGCTCTCTCTCTCTCTCTCTCTCTCTCTCTCTCTCTCTGTTTAAGAGACGCTTTCCTTTAAACGCATACTTTACTTTTTAATACAGTTCTGTACTTACATTATGACAACATTAAAGCTGTACTTGTCTGGTTTAATACAGCTGTGTACTTACATTAGTGACAACATTAAAGCTGTAGTTGTCTGGTTTAAAGAAGGTCGCAGCCCGACATAGCACAGTAACATTAATATTGTCATAGATCACAGGTGAATAACACGTTGGATTTATCACTGCCGCTGTTAATGGAAAGATATCGAATGATAGAGACCATGCATTTGGCACACACCAATTAGTACAACATCTTATAAACACGCAAACACATAAATATTTATCATTACTGTCGTTTTAAATTTCTTGTAAAATGTGTCGCAGCTAGAAAACTACAAATACACATTGTAATAAATTAAGTAGAGCTAGAAATGAAATAGAGAAATGGTATATTTTTTTGAAAATTTAAATTAATTTATCTAGATTTAAAGCATTTAAATTCCATTACATTTTATGCGCAATTGTAAAAAGATGGTGCATTCAAATTAAATACTTATTTAATTAATACAAAAAGACAATGTTTTGTTAAGTTTTTTAGGATTTAAATTTCTTAATTAAACGCGCTTTCAATGCGTTAATTTATTATTAAGTAATTTATAAACTTTCTGTTTTTTACTTACCCAGCATGTCTGGTGTATCACAGACAAGACTCATATTGTCCCCACCCCAGCACTGAAACTGATTGTACACGTTGTAGTAATGTGCTATCTCAGGTACTTCCAGGCCGGACGAGCTGATCACCAGCGCCCGCGATACGCTGTCTATGGCCAAAGATCCGTTTAGGATCTGTACCACAAAACCACAATCGTCGCCGTGAGTGCATCTGTAGATGGTCATAGACGTGTTTGTGCGGCTGTCGAACGCCCTCCATTCCAAACGCGAGCTGTTCAGCTTCGACATATCGCAGTCTATTTCTATGGTATTCGATCGGTGGTATTGGCAGTAAGGTTGTGCTGTTTTAGAAAGTGAGGTTTTGGGTTTAGATGTATATATTTCAGAAACAAAAAAAAAGCATAAAACATATTTAAATGTTAAGATTACAAAAATCCTTTAAATATTTACCAACTTGTTTAATGATACTTACTAATAGTCTAACAAAAATTCATGAACTTTTCTTAAGCATATTTTGTCTCATTTTAAAGTTAGGACAATGGAAATTTCGCACATTCCTCCAAGGTACAAAGGTAAAATAATCTCACGAAGTTCGCTCCGCTAGTGGTATAAGTTAATTTTATCTTTAAAAGTAACATTTCTAACATACATTTTCTTGAAGCTACCCCATTCCTAAAAAGTGAAACTCAAACTTAGACACAATTTGACAATGTCTACGCAATAATTGTGTGTATAATATTTGTTAACTTACACTTTTACTTTTATATCATATCATGTTTGCATGAAGATCACCTCGCAGCCATTTACTTATGGGCTTAACACTATTCTTTATTTCCCCTCGCCTCTAGTCAACCGATCAGCTTACAAAATATCAGAGCTGAAACCCGTATGGACTTTCATTTGGCATTGTACTTTGTTTAATTGTCAGCAATTGGCCTCGTTTGCTTTCCTGCTGTTTAAAGGGAATTGCTTAATAAAAGTCGTTCGTGGAGCCTGCATGAAATGGAAGCAGTTCTACTAACATCCAACACCGTAGTTTTAATTTTAGGATAATGAACAAAAACACAATGAATAGAAGCTTTCACCATGTTTATAGAAACTTTGATGGAATGTTGAACTTGATTAATAAATGCATATTTATGATTTTTTTAAATTAAATAAAAATGTTCCTTATGAAGAAAAATAAGGATGAGAATCGCAATTTTATAGTCGTACATTCTCATTTCGGTTATATAATCTACATGCAATTTTATTATCTTTTCTGCCTTTTTAAATCACTTATATTAACTTCGAAATCTTGTCATGATCTCTGTCGTCATCTCTCTCTGTCTGTCGTTCGCGGGTGGGCGGAAAAAACAAATGTCCAAAATGACACACTTCCCGTGACGCCATCGAGCTTAAATTTCGCACATAGACTCGTGTCACATAACAATGCATGATATCTAATTTCAGATCGATCAAACGTACCGTTATTAAATTAATGCATTTTTAGTTTATCTCTATGTAACTCTATATAGCCGTATGTTTTTGTTTACATTTTCCGTGTCACTGGAGTTTACTCAAGCCATCCACGACCACATCCTCGTGTTTACAGTAAGTGAGCTCAGTCGCGTTCAGCCTGTAAATGTTTGTCACGCGATGGGTATTATATTTAACATAGTCAAACGTTTAGTTATGTCTCATATATAATGGATTTATAGTCAAAAAATTTATTTTTATGGGGTTGTTTAATTAAATCCCTTATATTAATTTCACCGCCGTCTCTCTCTCTCTCTCTCTCCCTCTCTGTCTTGGGTTCACGGTCGGTCGGTCGGGAGGGCGGAAAAACAAAAGTAACAAGTTACACATTTCCCGTGATGCGATCAAGCTGAAACTTTGCACATGGACTCGTGTATCCTAACAAGGCATTATATCAAAATTTCAGATCGATCGAATGTACGGTAATTAAATAAATGCATTTTAGTTTATCTCTATATACACACAGTCTATAGCAGTCGTCTGCTAGAGTTGACATCCACGGCTCTGTGGTTTCACTCCAGCCTTTGATGTCTCGGGGGTCTGTCACGGTCTGTTGCGTGATGAGTATTATATTTAACATAAACAATACTTTTAGTTAGGGATGTATATTTAAAAACTTTGTTTTTGCGAGGTTGTTTAATTTAAATCCCTTATTCTGCCTTTGAAATCTGGTCTGTCATTCGAACTTACCGTAATTAAATTGATGCAATTTTAGTTTATCTCTATATAACATATGTAATTAGATTTCACTGTTTGTTATTGTTGTTCTTCCACGTGCCAGTTGAGTTCTCGCGTTGAGGCCACCCATCGATGTCCACAAACCCCTCCCCCCTCTTCCTCCAGTTTTAAAGCCAGGGGATATCAGTCTGTGTCAATCTGTAAATGTTCGTCGCGTTTGAACATAATCAAAACTTTTAGTTAAGTCTCATAAATAAGGGATATATAGTCAAAATCTTTGTTTTACGGGGTTGTTTAATTACTTGATTTTTTAAATGTTTTACTTGTAGCTTTAG
Organism: Ampullaceana balthica; assembly: GCA_944989445.1. Lineage (NCBI taxonomy): Eukaryota > Metazoa > Mollusca > Gastropoda > Lymnaeidae > Ampullaceana > Ampullaceana balthica. The sequence continues at coordinate 112,649 of CALYLW010000640.1, read as the reverse complement.
GTAAATTATTTTGCATTTTTAGGGGGAGAAAATACAAGTTAAAAGACATTTTTAAATCATTTATATTAACTCGTGGTGTCTGCTTGCTTGCACCCTTGAACCCTTGCATGTCGCCAAAACTTTGGATCGATTTTTAACCCACTTCCTTGTAAGCTAGTGAGCTGAAATTTTGCAGGCAGTTTGTACTAATGATAAAAACAATGTATCAATATTTAAGATCGATCACATGTACCGTAATTGAATTATTGATTTTTTAGATTATTTTATTTATTCCTATGTATCACGTTATTTTTTGAGATAGAGCGTAAGTGTGCGCATTGTATTGAACAACCTTTCTGTCGCGCAATAAGGTGCCTATTTTATTGACAACACTTTTTATAAACATATTCCTGATCTGTGCGCATTATATTAAACATGTTTTACGACACAACTACAAATTCGTATTTTTGGATGGTCTTGCGCTGCGTATTATAATGAACATCCTTTTAGTTACTTCTCGTACATAAAGGATGTATAGTAAAAAAACCTGGTTTTTTAAGTTTTTAAAAAAAAATTAATACATAAGTGAAATATTTTCTGGTACATCATCCCTCTTTATGTGAATTCTCATTTTTCCTGTACTTATAAAGTTTTGTCTTGTTGCCTCTAGATTTAAACTCTGTGTCAATGTTACACACAATAACCGGAGTTTAAATAATCAACTTTAATGCTAACATGACGCTACCTCTATTAACTACATTTTAAAAAATAAATTTGGATTCGTATAAAATTGATCCTTGTTCTTAGCTATTAGACTCACAACACTCATATTTATAGTTGTTTTTTTCAATCTTACCTTCCAATCCGTAAACCAAAACAGAGAATAAAAAAAGGGCCAACATTTTCCAAAATGTAAATGTCTTCCAATATTTTTTTTAAGTACCAAGGTACAGCTATATCATATAAATTTTTATTTTTTAAATGTTTGAAAGTCATAATATAACAATAAAATTTAAAGTTACGTATTACGAATAATTTAATAATACTACAGATTCTGTATTATAAAGTTGGTAGATATGCATACATTTTCTTTACTCCTATGACTATGGCCTGTGATGTGTTAAATCTGTTTTGTATACTGTCAACTAAAAGTTTTTGGACAACAATGATAATAAAATGTATTTATACTATTTCAAAAGTACACATAAATCACTGGAATGACCATCATCTTTGAAAAAAAAATATTAATAAAAGTAAAAACACTTCTGAAATGATGATTTTGTAACTAAAATACAAAAAAAACGCTTATAAGTAAATAAAAATAATAATTTAATTTCTTGTTTCAGTTGACATATTACATTTGAGATAACTTGCTTTTAACTAAATGTATAAGGTAATTTAACGCTGTCGTGTGAAGATGAGAGAAACACGAATAACACATTAACGCTTTGAACCAAAGAACACAGTAAAAAAAAATTATTTAACACATGCATCATTTTATCAATCTGACAACAAACCGTAGCTAATCCAGCAAATGATACGGCCTCTATAACGTAACTTTGCGTTTACTTAACTGTTAAAAACTAAGTCCTATTTAAAAGATTGTATTGTTTGATAACAATGTCATTCAATGGGTCAGAAATTTATATCATTTCTTTATATATATATATTTTTAAAAATACAATTGATATTTATAATTTCGACATACATGTCATTACGATTTGACGTAGAGAGCAATGATTTCATTTGAAATATCCGTTTTTTATAGAAATATTTTATTTATAATTAACCTTGTCTAAGTAAATTCCATTTCATTATATTAAGTCTTATCAGTGTAGAAATGCTGAAAAAGGATTTCAAGTTAGAGTATGGGATTTGGTGTTTCATTTTTCACTACTAAGTAAACAGCGATAACAATATAATGGATGTTTTGATAAATGAAGTGACTTCGATGTTTCTTAAATCTTGCTATACTACACAATATTAAAACAAAGGATTATATTAAATAATTAAATTTGCATTTACTTCTATTTTGCCAATACATCAAAAGAAATATAAAGATTCGTTTCAAATGACTAATTATATTCCATCACTAAGATAGTTGAATACTTACTACACAAAAGCTTTTCAAAGAATTTTTTTTTAAAAAGATACCCAAGTTTTTTATTCAGAATTTTTTTTAAAAATGTATAACAAAAATTTATATAGGTATCTTTTTTATTTTTGTTATACATTTTTTAAAAAAATTCTGAATAAAAAACTTGGGTATCTTATATAGGTATCTTTTTTGATAATATATATCTCTCCTGCTATCTGAACCTTTTTTCCCCCATTGTCTCTCTCTCTCTCTCTCTCTCTCCCTCTCTCTCTCTCGTTCTCTCTCCCTCTCTCTCTCTCTATCTCTCGCGCTCTCTCTCTCTCTCTTTCTTTCTTCCAACACCCTTAACTCCAGCTCTGCGTGTCAATAACACTAAAAACTCACTACTGTTTAAAATCTCTCTTTCAGAATTTCAATCTCTCTGTCTCTCTATTTAGCTATCTATATATCTACCTTTATCTATATATATCTATCTATCTATCTCTCTCTCTCTATATATATATATATATATATATATATATATATATATATATATCAAATGTTCTCGAGAAATAAAAATGGGGATATTAGGATCGTATTATTTTTCTTCCTTTCATAACTACCGTGATAAACCATGCTGCATGTATCTCTTTGGATTTCTGGAATTTTTTAAGGAACGTTTATCCTATGTTTCCTTTATATAAGGAATAAAGTTATGATATACAAACTCCTGACATTAATTATACCAGAGTGTAATTATCTGACGTTCCTAGAGAAATATCACTTTTTTCATAAAGATAATAATAAAATTTACCGTATATACTCGTTCTAGAGCCGACCTTTTTTTGGACAAAATCTTGGAGAAAAAGTTTGGGGGCCGGCTTATGAACTTGTCATAGGTGATTTCTGCATGGATATTGAATATCGGTGTTGATATTGTAGATTATCAATTTCCTTTTCTACATTCTACAAGATTTCACTGCCCTACGAGAAGCTATAATATATTATTAAACATCTGCACTTATCTTATTTTATCATGTTATTTATTTGTGTGAATGTTTTAATAAATTCTTTAACAAATTTTATTTTTAACAAAGAATTTTAATGTACACGCTTTCGCCACTGTTTACCAAATTTTTTTTAAAAAATCCCTGTAACTCTTGCGTAAAAAAGAAAACAAAGACAAATATATGTTGTACAAAGTAAACAATCAGGAGTTCCACAAGGAACTGTGCTAGGTCCCTTACTCTTTTTAATTTATATAAATGATTTACCCAACAACATCTCAACAGGTACAAAAGTTAGGCTATTTGCTGATGATTGTATAATCTATAGAACAATAAAATCAGAACAAGATAGCAAAATTTTACAAAAAGACTTAGATGAATTGATAAAATGGGAAACTAACTGGAGTATGTCTTTCCATCCAGAAAAGTGTCAACTGTTAAGAGTAACAAAGAAAAAGAAACAAATAAATTCAAAATATTACATTCATGGAAAAGAACTGACCCAAACTAAAGATGCAAAATACTTAGGAGTCTTAATAAATGAGAAACTATCATGGAATCCCCATGTCAATGAAGTTATTAAAAAATCAAACAAAACCTTAGGTTTTATAAAAAGGAACTTTAACAAATGTAATAGAGATATAAAACTAAAATGCTACCTCACTTTGGTGAGACCTGCACTAGAATATGCATCTTCTGTATGGGACCCATCCACCAAAGAAAACATTGATAAACTAGAACAAATTCAAAAAAGAGCTGCCAGATTCATTACTGGAGAATATTCGAAACTGACAAGAGTAACACCATTAGTTAAATCATTAAACCTTGAAACACTAGAGGATAGAAGAACCAAGAGCAAAGTAGTAATCATACATAAAGCAATTAATTCTAATTTGGAAATACAACACAAAGATAACTTAATACAACCCTCAGATAGACATAAGGATAAAAACACCTTTCTTATTCCGTACGCAAGAACAAACACATACAAGTTTTCCTTCTTCCCGTCCGGAATTCGGGCGTGGAATGGGTTGCCTGAAGAATCCAGGAAAACCAACACTTTATCAACATTTAAATCTCTAATAAAAATGCAGGACTAAACACAAACCATAGATAAGCGTAGGACGCAATAATCTTCTGTATAGAAGGAGCGTCTGTAAACAGATAAGATAAGATAAGATGAACGATTTAGCTTGTAGCTTTTTAAAAAATGTGTAACATTTTGTTTAAGCTGTCCTATTATTTTTTGGGGGTCGGTCTTGCGAGCGGGCTACACACTTTTAATACTTTTCTCTTCCAAATAGCTGGGGTTCTATGTTGACAAATCATGCTTTTTTGTGCTACAAACACCAAACCTGGCACAGATGATCAGTTTTTTATGCTGAATAAAATGTGATACAGGGCCACAGCAAAATTTTGATCAGTTTCTATTTAAAGTAACATTAACAATGGCCGCTTAAAGAAATTCATGTGAGGTGGCAAACTGATAAATTTAAGCTCCAAACACCAAACCTGGCAGACATGTTCAGTTTATAATGCAAATCAAAATGTGAGACAGAAAATGCACACGTTTGTTCAGTTTCTATTTTTATTTACTTAAAAATGGCCACAAAAGTAAATTTTGAGTATTATGATAAATTGACCTTACATTTTTGAATCTGGTTCAATTAGTTCAATTTGTGTTAGATGCTTGACTGGATGTTGTACTGAAAAGTCGGCTCCACAGACACAGCTTCATAAAGCAGTGCATTTTAATCCGGCCTTGTTGCACTTACAACGCTTGGATCTGCATTCTTTTTTACAAGCACATTTCAACAGTTCACGACAAGTCATAGATGCTTGTGGCAAAACAGTCCAAAAAGGATTTTTTTCTATGTTTACCGCTTTAGAAAACGTGTTGCAATATTTGAGTTGGAAATAAATAAATAAATACATTCCTACGCGTCTGCAAATAGTCCCTACGCTTTATGATAACATACGTTAAAAAGAACAAAGAAATGTTTTGGCTCTGTTTCTAAATTTAAAATATTATTATTTATGAACATATTTTAACTCATGTCATGGTTGTAGCATGATGATGCACGAACGATGCTTATCAATGCAACATAGAAGCTTACAGAAGATGCATATTCTAGTACATTCTCACCAAAGTGAGATAGCATTTTAGTTTTATATCTTTATTACATTTGTAAAGGTTTCTTTTTATAAAGCCTAAGGTTTTGTTTGATTTTTTAATAACTTCATTGACATGGGGATTCCATGATAATTTCTCATTTATTATGACTCCTAAGTATTTTGCATCTTTAGTTTGGGTTAGTTCCTTTCCATGAATGAAATATTTTGAATTTATTTGTTTCTTTTTCTTTGTTACTCTTAACAGTTGACACTTTTCTGTGTGGAAACTCATACTCCAGTTAGTTTCCCATTTTATCAATTCATCTAGGTGTTTTTGTAAAATTTTGCTATCTTGCTCTGATTTAATTGTTTTATAGATTATACAATCATCAGCAAATAACCTAAATTTTGTTCCTGTTGATATGTTGTTGGGTAAATAATTTATATATATTAAAAAGAGGTATATGTACGGTATATGTTGGACCTGGGAAAAAAACAAAACAACAAACAACTGATCTTAATTGTTGCTTCGGTGGCCCGTATGGAACTCTTCCCTAAGGAACAGTTTACACAACATAAACCCATATATATATATAAACCAAAAAAATACATTGAGACATTTTTGTAAACATACTTCGTTTATTTTTTCAAAGAAATAGTAATATTTAGCAGTGACGAAAACAATACAAGTTAACTAATTTTTTGATTACATTTGATATGTTATACGTTTTTATATCATCAGATTTACTATCGATCATGTTGTCACATTATACGTTATTGATAAATACTTTTTTTTTAAAATAGTGTTGCTAGTGGACATTAATCAGTGTTAATATAGTTTTCCCCAAAAAATCAACCATACTGTAAATTAAATATTAAATATAAAAGAATGTTACCTGTAACGCCAAATACAAAAATGGAATTTAATGAATTCTTAAATTAATTTCAGATAACAAAATATTTTTGGATAATTAAAAAAAAACAATGAGATAAACTAAGTAAAATTATTGTGTATGTGGTAAGATTAAAAATATATATTTAATGATTTGAATATTTTCATTTACGAATGTTAAAAACTTTACAAAAACAAAATCATGTTAACTGCCTAAGTTTGACAAATTTTCAAAGGCCCATATATTATTTTGCTTAAAATATAAAATTAATATAGATCTGTATGTTTCTAAAAGCATCTGCAATAGGAAATTTAAAACTTGAACTAAACAAAAAAATGTTAAAATAAAAGTTTTAAAAAAATCAAACTTCATTTACAAGTACAATATGCGTTTTAAATGGATAGCGACTAAACAACCGAAAAAACATGGGAAGTTATCATTTTCTTTAATCATGTAATTTCAATTTTGTGTTTTTACGTAATAATATTGTTGTGAATATTTCTTTACCATTGTAAAAAAAAACAACGATTGGAACAGGGCAGTTAATTGATGTCACTAAGTTTTAAGAAAAAAATCTACCAAATTATCATGATATCATATGCATTTTCGAATTAAGACCAAAAACATCTTTGTATTAGTTCGATTAATAAAAAAAATATTATAACACACAGAAAGCGTTAGATCTAGCACGGCAAAAGTTTGAGTAAGTTAATACAAAACCAAAAAGCACACAATAATGAATATATTGCTATTTATAATTTTTTGAATGTGTTTGTTTATTTGTTTCAGAGTTCGCTAATAGAATGTAAATATATGTTTTTCTTTATATATAAATAATATATATGTTATTTCATAGTATTTAGTATCCTTGAACTATTTTAAGATATTTTTTTTTAATCATTCAAATACTAGTTCGTAAAATGTAAGAACATACGTATATATACTTTGACAAGTTGTTCAAAATTTCTTACTTTATATGTTAATATATTTGTGGTTTTGGGTATTGTGTATGTGGGTATGTAATTATGTGTGTGAATTTCATTAGGGGCTGAAAAAAATGGTTTATTTATGACCATAAAATCAAGTCATAAATTCTCTTCTAAATGTATTATTTATTAGTAATTCATTTTACTAATAAAGTTTCAAACAATTTTTAGTCGTACGTGTTTACAAAGATCCCAAATGCATCGGCAAATTTGACCGTACCCTGGTTCCAGTTGGTGTACGTTTTTGAATCAGAGTACATCAGCACCGGAAAATTTTCGTCACTCCAATAGCAGCTGTCAACTTTTCTGTCGATGACAACAAACCAGCCGTCGGTACGTCTACATCCACCGCTTGAGTGGTTGATGAAGAAAGATCGCTTGTTGACACCGTTGCTGTCTCCATCTATGCTAAAAATGTCTGCACTTGAGTACTGCAGGTCAGTCCACGAGGAGCTATCGACTCTCCCTCTAGAGAACCAATTTAGAATGTCCGTGTCTTTACCATTGAATACCGTAATTTTAACTTGAGTGTTGCCTTTGTATAGGACTAAGGCAACTTGATAAATGTTTCTCCAAAAATTCATGACACTGTCATTCCTGTAATGGCTATTACAGGGTTTAGCGGTGTCAAACTGTTTAAACAAATAACAAAAAATAAATGAATAAAAAAAGGAAATAACAGTTTTAAGAAAAAAAGTTAATATAAAAATATTTACATTACATACTAGCAAAATACCGACGCTGCAGAGTAAAAGTAGGATTTCAGTTAATGTTGAGAACCCGCGTATACAGTTTCTGGAAGATAAAACCATAAGCATAAAGACTGTTTGAATGGTTCAATATGGCAAATGTCATTGACGTCATACCAACGAATAATTACGTTCATTGGTAGCTGTTAGATCAGGGAAGCCGCCTAACAAATTTCATGAAGATGGAGCCATAAAAGAGAAGGTTTAACATGGCAAAAGTTGTCGACTGTTAAATCGACTACGCGTAGAATTTCAAAATGAAAGCTGCTTAACTTTTGGAATATTTTGCCCTATAGTTTCTCAATAAAAGTCATCAAAATCTTAAGAACCAAGTTTGATCAGCAGACACCAATATTAGTCAGAACACTATGGGGGAGTGTTTTCAAAAAAAAATGTCTTAAATTTTATGTCGGTCTGTGAAAAAATAATATTTATACAGCTTATATAAAAATGACTTTAATGGACCATTGAACCCAATCAGTGCAAGGTTTAAATTTATTAACATCTGTTCCTTTCAATCAGTATCATGATGGATATACTTGTTTTTAAACATTTTCCAAGGTCTTGTAAAATCAAATTGGGAATAAAATGGCATTAAATGGCCCCCGACCCCGAAGGAGGTGAAATTAGAAATTTATTAACCTATGTAAATTTAATATTGGCCATCAAATTGTTATGTATCAATTTAGTTTAGGATTCATCCATTTACACAGAAGCCACTTTTTAAATTACTCTTTATATAAATCAAGTAACGAAAGTGAGATTTTTGTCAACCAGACCCTAAAATTATTATTATTATTATTTTATTAATTTTTTAAAAATATAACCCATAAACTTTTGTGGGATAATGTTCAACAACTTAATTATGTTTCAAGGCTACAATAATATTTTTTTACAGCTTACATAAGAAAAATTACATTAAGGATCCCTGGGCCTAATTGGTGTCAGATGTAATATTATAAATACCTATTGATTTCAATCTGGATCATGATAGATCTATTTTTGACATCCGATCACCACGAAATTTTAGGAAATTGTTGAGTACGCTTCCGGACTAGTTATAAAAAATGTGGGCACAAAATGTTTTTATTTTTTCTTATATGAGCTTTATAAAAACTAGTTAAAGCGTTAGCTTCTTGGAAAATGTATGGATCTTGACCAAAGTTGGTACATACAAACTTGATAGCATATATTAAAATACCATAGGACATTTAACTCATAATGTCCATTCATTCGGGGCCGGGGCCCAAAATTACTTTTTTCATTAGCGTTTCAGACTTAAATCCCATTATGATTTTACACGACCTTGAAAAATATTGACAAATATATATATATATATATTATGATCCAGACTGCAATACAAAGATACGTAAAATTTATTTCCTTGCGCTAATTGTGCCTGGGGGCCCATAAAGTCGGTGTTTGCTGATATGTGCTATATGAAAATTAATTTAAGCGTTAGATTCTGCTAAATTACTGTGTCTTGACCAAACTTGATATATAAGAACATGAGAGCCTATATTAAAATAATATAGGTCACTGAACTATTAATGTGCATTCATTTGGACCCAGGGGCCCCATTAAAGTTTTAAGGATTTTGACAAATATTGATCAAAATATCCATTACGATCCAGATACAAATAAACAGGTGTTTCAAACTTTACATCTTGCACCTATTGTGCCTAGGGCCCTAGATTATTTTTTATCATATAAGCTTTATAAGTATTAAATTATTTATTGTACCGCAATATAAAATTATGAAAGTTGCTGAATACACTCCAGCAAATGTTTTTTACTTAATAATTTTTTTTTAAATTACAAGTAATAAGGAGCCGGGGGCCCAAAAGGTCGTTTTTTTTTAAAATTGACTATATTATTTTTTTTCAAACATTGTATACTAAGTTAATGGATTATTCCTAATACATACATACTTGACGGCCAATATTAAATATACTATGGGAAATTGAACTTCTACTGTCCATTATGGATGGATGGATGGATGGATTGATCCTTGGATGGATGGATAAATAGATAGATGGATAAATATTGAACATTGACAATCATGGGGGACCAGGGCCCCAAAAATATTTTTTTTCTTATATGAGCTATATAAAATTAGGCCCATTCGGTGCAAGGAAATATTTATTTCCTTATGTAAACTTTTAAGACGTTTTTCTCCATTCGATTTTACAACATCTTGACAAATATCAACACACATGTCCCTCATTATCCCCATTGCAATGTATAGAATTTTGAAATTTACGCCTTGCACCATTTGGGTCGCCGGGCCTTTTATGTTTAAAAAAAAATAATCTTAAGCTTTATAATTATTATTTTCTTCAAGGATCTCGGTAAAAAGGAATAAAGTCAAAGAAACTAATTTTTTAATGATCTTGAAATATATAAATAACTTTATGCATTAAGAAATTTATTGAAATAAACAGGTGATACGAACTTAACATATTACACTGAACAGGTTCGGGGGCCCCTTAATGTCGTTTTTTCATATATTAGCTATTTAAAAATTAGTTTATGCGTTAGATAATGAGAAAATGGATCTTGACAAACCTTGGTATATAAAACTTAAGCGCCCATATTAAATTACTATAGGGCACTGATCTCATAATGTCCATTCCCTCGGGGCTTGGTGCCCCAAATATCTTTTATAGTAAATGTACAATGGCAATTAAAAAATTGAAATTGTCAATCCTTTTATGCGCGGGGCCTTAATATCGTTTTTTTTTCTCTTTTGTAAGCTTTTTGAATAACTTTATTTATCCATTTAAATTTGCTATAATTTTTTTTCACATATCCGGAAATGTTTATGGCATAATTTTTTTTTCTTTTGAATTTATGCCTATATACTGAGATCGTTGCAACGCAAGTCGGGTCTACTAGTAAGTTTATATTCTTGGCTTTAAAAAAATGAATAACATTTTTATGAATAAATATATGCATAAAATATGTTCATTAAGATTACACTTCAATCAAAATTTAAAATATGTTTATATTGTTGGCCTAACAAGTAACGAAAATGGTTTTTTAAAAAAAATTAACATTTGAATTCGTTTCATTTTAATTCTTATAATTAGGAAACAACTTTAAAAACACTTACCACATGTATTAAATTATATTTTTTAAACTTTAAATGAATGCATATTTTGTCCACTATCTTCAGTGGATAATAGTTTACAAACAGTGGCCACCGTCGCTTTGTGAGTTATTTCTGCTACTATGAATTACTCTCACCTCAACTACGTTCGAGGTCTGCTAACTAAGATTGTGTTATGACAGTATACCATTGCCATAACCTTACCAATGTAAAAATTAGATTCAGACATGTGAATCAATCCGGTTTCGAGTTTTCTTAAATGTATCCAAAGCATGATTTAAAAAATGTATCTCTCATTTGCGGTTTAAAAAAAATGAAATGAAATGTTCGAGAAAAATTTTCGAGCTGTTTAAAATTTATAAAACATAAGATTATATAAGGACACTTATCTTGGGGCTAAGTTTTAAAATGCGCCTTCGTGCAAATCTTAATTGTTACCAATAGCGCAATTTGTAAATACAAAACGTCTTTTTTTAAACAAATCCTTTATATAAACTTGTGGTGTCTGTTTGAGCACTTGCTTGATTGTTTGATTGTTTGCCGAAAAAAACTTTCGATCGATTTTTAACCCACTTCCTCGTAAGCTAGTGAGCTGAAAATTTGAAGGCAATTTTTTGCCGATGATAAAAATGATGACCAAAATTTCAGATAGATCGCATGTACTGTATTTAAATTATTGATTTGTTTACTTGATTTTATTTATCTCTATGAATCATGTTAATTTTTGAGATAGAGTGTCGCGGTGCGTATTATATTGAACAACCTTTTTAATACTTATCTGTTGCACGATTCGTTGCGTATTATATTGACAATATTTTTAAACAATATATTCCCGATCGGTGCGCATTTTATTAAATATGTTTTACGAGACAAAACTAAAATATTGTAATTTTGGATTGTCTCGGATTGCGCTGCGTATTATAATGAACATTCTTTAAGTTATGTCTCCTATATAAATCATTTATAGTAAAAAAAAACTTGTTTTTTTACGATTTTTTAAATTTAAAGACTAAATTTACAAGGAACTTTTATCGTTTTTTTTTAATTTTTATATTGATACAATATTAATTAATACATTTATAAAATACATTAAAAAAATATTTTACTGATCAGTAATTTAAAAGATAAACTATGTTTCTTGCCATACACTTACCTGCTTACAACCTGGCTGAACATCACTTGGGATACCGTCTCCTCTCTTATAGGCTTCCAAAACAGACTTTCCCACACCAGCCGTTCCACGGAACGCCAGGACCCATTCCTTGCTTGAGACGTTCACCGACTTCACGTGAAGTTGTGACAAAGACTAAGATATTGATATATGGAAGAAAAAAAACATGCAATAAAACAAGTACATTTACAAGAATTTAAAACATGTTTGTGTCAACATTCATTGGGCCAAGTAGAACATGTCAATGTGAAAACTGAGTAGAAAACATCGGGTTTCTGTGATTTATATTAGAGCGGAGAGATACCCCACCAACGCGTAATTCAAAGGGCTCGACTGTAACAGGGACCTGAAGTGATGGCATTGTAACCTAGATTCTGAGACAGTGGGGCACCTGTTGACTAAGTGCCCTACGCTGGACATAGCAGTGGAGGTGCGAGTAAGACCTACGCTCAGAAAGTTTTGTGCCTTAAAGCTAATCAGAAGAAACAGGTTGTCCAGGTGTTATATAAAGTTCTAAGAGAGTAATCTAAAAACTACAGATTAGATAAGATAATGATCAATGTTTAAAAAAAAAGATTCGCTATTTAATACCTGTGAGATTTCATCCAACTGGTTTTTTACATCAATGTGTTGTTCAGAAATCAAGTTTACTATCTCACTTCGCAGGCTGGCTGAGAGTTTAGTGAAGTCTTTTGAAGAATCACCATCCACACATGTTACGACTGGACACAGAAAATATATTTGAGATAATTGTAATTCATACATGTACTATTAGTTTATTTAATGATTCCTAAAAACCTCTTTAATTATAATCATTGACTTTTAAAGTGAGTTAAAATGTATAGCCCAATAGTTAATGAAAAGTATAGCAATATTTAATTTGAAGTTTCAAAAAGTCAGGTGTAATTTAGCTTTAATATTTGTATATCATTTCGAATGATCTGTTTTATTTGATAAAGCTATTACAACGGATATTAGAAAGGCGGTTAAAAAAGTACCCAAAAAAACGAACGATTCCAGACGGAACAAAGATGAACATTAAATATAGGCTGCGGCTATTGGTAGTCAGCTACCAATAGCTTCTATAGAGCTATGGTCTGAACTAAGCGCTGATTTTGGTCATCTACCAAATGAAATTACCTGTTGTCACCGATGAATATTCAAGGTATGTTGTAGTGGACATTTTTTATAGTACTTAAGCAAGAGCTACAATACCTCAACTCGACAAAATATTAGCAGAATTCGGTCTTCCGGATCAGCTCAAAACTGATAATGGTCCTCCCTTTAACAGCCATGGCTTCAAAAATAATATGTCTAACATGGGAATTCATCATCTCCTTTATGGCCCCAAGAAAATGCCGAAACAGCATACCGTCTCGGTACCGTCTCGGTATGTGTTTTTTTTAAAATGTTCAACAGTATGCTATTTTTTATTTAATTATTTTATTGTTTAAAGAAATGACTATTGGTACACAATGTGTTCTTCCGAATGATTTAAATGTCAATGTATATAATTAATTCTACCGTTTTGTATTATAAAAACAATACAGTTAAAACAGCTTACTTAATCAGTACAACAATAAACAGCAAACATTTTTAAACATATAAGTTGTAAGCCTTAAAAAATTAAATTTCCAAAAAAAAATAATAATAATACTTAATCATATTACCGTCACCATCTCGTTAAATTAGTTCTCACCATTAAAGAAACATGCATTGTGCATGAAGAGCACCAGCAAACCGATGGTGGTAAACTCTTTCAGCGATTGAACCATGTTGTTTCCTTAATATTGTGTCAAACTGGGAAGATAGTTAGCTGCAGTAACCCAACAATACTTGCCAACTGAGTAAATAAGCTTAACGTAATGGCGCTTACATGTTGATTCCTTTCCATTTATATTGTGATCAGTCACAATAGCAAACAGGATCTATGAACATACAAGGTACATATCATTCTGCGAAATAATTGTGTGTTTAAGGACACGTGGTGGGAGTGGGGGTAAAACGTTACATTTATTGTTGCCAAAGAATGCTTTAAGCATTACCAAGAATTTATATATATATAGATATGTATATATAACACACGGAAATGCTGTGTTTGTGTCACATAGTTTTTACATGGATTGATAGATCTCAATCAAACGTTGCACTTCGCACCTACACCCATCATCACCCAGGTTAAAATCTAGAAGGGATTTTAACTTTTAATTATGTACTCTTAGCGCTTGGGACCAATTAATTTTGTTATAGCTTATATATAGCTTTTTTTTTAAAGCTTGCGATCGGGAGGAACGTATTGAGACCAAACTTAGTGCACAAAAAACTTCATAGCCAATAGTATATCGCTAAATGTATTAAAATCCGAATACCAAGTAATTTGCACCCAGGGGCCAATAGTTAGTTTCCTTGATGAGAAATATAAATACTTTTTTTTATCTTATCTTATCTTATCTATACAGACGCTCCTTCTATGTAGAAGATAGTTGCGTCCACAGACCATGACAGATGATCTGTTGGCAAGTGATGCAGCATTCACATGCCACGGCTTTGTGGGTTCCACGCATTACCCAGCCGCCTAACTACATGTAGTGTTAGGTACCCATTCGGAGCGGGGTGACTCAGGGACGCCCTAGGCCCCGGGAACAAACCCTTGCCTTCACACGGATTCGAACCCGTGACCATCGGTACGACAGTCCAGTGCGCTGCCACTCGACCACCGCATCGTTACATAGGTTACTGGGGGAATATATGGATCTTTACAAAACTTGGTAAATATATTCATCATTATCCAGAATGAAATATGGGTGTGTTTTAAAGTTTACAACATATACAATAATTTAATTCGGGGGGTTAATTTAATATTTCTTGTAATATAGCTAATACAGGCACAAAATATTTCAAATCTGACTTCCGGATGGTGACATATATCTAGACCAGTGCTGGGCAAAACATTTTACGGCGAGGGCCGCATTAGTAAGAAATTAAACATCAAGCGGCCGCACCTAACCAAAATATAGCCCCGATTCAAGTAGAAACATCCATCTTTAACATAAATTTATTGATTTTTTTCGATTTTACGGCAGGCTTCCGCGGGCCGCAAAAAACTGCGCGGTGGACCGCATGCGACCCGCGGGCCGTAGTGTGCTCACACCTGATCTAGACGAAACAATACATTACCCTTATAAATCTACTACATGTAATTCAATTTATAATACCCCATCATTGGGCGCCGGGGGCATAAAGTGTGAAGTTTCCTCATGGAAACTTTTTAAAAATATGTCAAACATAGGCCAATCGGCAATTATATAGATCTTTGCTAATTGATATATCATGGCAATACTTAGAAGATAAAAGCGTGAAGTCCCATAATAAAATATCATTGTACAATGAACTCCTAATTTCCTTTCCTTTGGGAACGGTGGCCTTAAACCTCTTTTTAAAGTAAACTATAAACAATTTATTATTACCAAGTTTTTATTAACTTGCTTTCGTTCCTGACTATTTGTCCGCAATTTTCAAATTTGCCAACGTAAGATTAAATATTTTCTAATGGTCCTAGGGAGCTCAAAATTTAACCACAGATATATCTTTGATGACAATGCATGGTATAAAAATTTCAGATTGATGGAATGTACCGTAATTGAAATAATGCATTTTTAGTTCATCTTTACATCAGCATCTGTACCCGTCTGCTTTTGTTGACATACATGAGTTCACCCCATGACCACATCACCATGGTAGTAAAACGTTGGGCGGGCGCTATTATGAGATGTTTGATATAAATAAAACAACCCCGTAAAAACAAAATTTTTGACTATAAATCCCTTATATGTGAGCAGACCTTAAAGTATTGATTATTTTCCAACGCGAAAAACATTTACAGCCTAAAACTACTGAGTGAACTCCTCCTTCACAAGATGTGGTCATCGATGGCTGGCGTGAAGTCAAGTGACCCGTAAAATATAAACAATAGTGAACGCTACATATAGTTTATATAGATAAACTAAAAATGCATTAATTTAATAAATGCATGTTTGATCGATCTGAATTTTGATACGATGCATTGTTAGGTGACACAAGCCTATGTGTGAAATTGCAGCTCGATGGCATCACGGTAAGTTGGTCATTTTTTACTTTTGTTTTTCCGCCCGTCCGACGACGAACGACATACAGAGACGCCGGTCACGTTAATATAAGGGATTTAATAAAACAACCCCGTAAAACAAAGTTTTTGACTATAAATCCCTTATGTATGAGAAATAACTAAAAGTATTGATTATGTTCAAACCCGACAAACATTAACAGACTGAAAACGAAATTATCTCCCCTGGCTTTAAAACTTGGGGAGGGGGAGGGGGTGTGGACATTGATGGGTGGCGTCAACGCGTTAACTCAACTCGTTGTGTAAGCCACCTGATCAAAACACAAGATGTGTTTACCGATGGCTGGCGTGAAGTCAAGCGACCCGTAAAATGTAAACAATAGCGTCCGCTACATATAGTTTATACAGTTTATGTGCCAAATTTTAGCTCGATGGCATTAAGGGAAGTGGGTCATTTTTGACTTTTGTTTTTCTGCCCGCCCGACGACGAACGACAGCGAGAGACGGCGGTGAAGTTAATATTAGGGATTTAAAAATAAATAAATAGAGGTACAATAATATTTTTTAAATCCACGTTTTTATAAGTGGACTAAAAAGAAGAAAATAATTTTAAACTTATAAGTTCAAGTACTTTCATTTAATATGACTAAAAACATGGGGCGGGCGCTAGTGGGTTTTTACATATACAGTTCACTCATTCTATCACTTATAGATCTGTCTTTAATTTTTATACCAATAACCCGCCCTACGTTTTAATAGTGTTGATTCAGTTTTATAGCCCGTATAAGGAAAAATACAGTTTTGGGCCCCCGGCCACCCAATGAGTTATAATTTTTATATACTTTTTCACCAATTATCGTTATAATAGTGTATTCAGCAAGTTCCCAAAGTTTCATGCTTCAACCTTTACGGGAAGTTGAAGAATTATTGCTGAGTCAGTTTTACATAGCCCCTAATAAGAAAAAAAAACGGTTTTGGGCCCCCGCCACCGATGAGTCGAAAATTTTAAATACTTTTATTTTCTTCCAATTATCGTCATAGGAGTGTATTCAGCAATTTCCCAAAGTTTCATGCTTCTACCTTCACGGGAAATTGGAGAATTAGTGTTGAGTCAGTTTTTAATATAATAAAACAATCTACATTTTGGCTACCGGCCCCCAGTAAGTAATAATTTATATAATTTTTTTCCTTTCACCATCGCCAAATGTTACTGTATAAACATCGAAAGTTTCATGCTTCTAACTACACGGGAAATAGGAGATTTTTTTTAAAAATAATTTTTATAAAGCTCATATAAGAAAAAACAACTACATTTTGGGCCCATGGCCACATCCCAGTTAGTGAAATTTTTTTTCGAATTCTACCAGTGAGGGTACTCAACCACATTCCAAAGTTCATGTTTCTACCTACCAAGAAAGATGAGGAAATTAGTGTTGATTCAGTTTTATATAGCCCATATTAGGAAAAAAAACAGTTTTGGGCCCCCTGCCACCCAATAGTGAGAATTTGTAACTAATTTTCTTTAATTATCGTCATAAGAATGTATTCAGCAAGTTCCCACATTTTCATACTTCTACCTTCACAGGACTTTGAAGAATTAGTGTTGAGTCTGTTTTAAATATAAGAAAAAATACTATATCAGGGCCCCCGGCCCCAGTAAGTGATAATGTATATACTTTTTTTACCTGTTACCATCGCAAAACGATACTTAACAACCACCGAAAGTTTCATACTTCTATCTACACGGGAAATAGGATATTTGTTTATTTTTATAAAGCTCATATAAAGAAAAAACTACATTTTGGCCCCCGGCGCCCAGTAATACTGGGCAAGTATTTTATATATATGGAACGAAACCTGTTTAAGAACCTTTCCCATGTAATTGTGTGTTTGTGTACCAAATTTCACGTTATTTGTTGCCTGGATCTTGAGTTATCAGGAACAGACAAACAGACAACAAATGTGTCTTATATGTGTTTATATATATATATATATATATATATATATATATATATATATACATATATATATATATATATACATATATATATATATATATATATATATATATATATTTATATATATACTAGTGAATTACCCGTAAAAAATTACGGAAGTTTTCAAAATGGATATATTTCAGTTTTGGTAATTGTCCCTTTTGCCTGAAAGCCGCATAGTAAATAATCAGAAAATTTAGAGACCAAGAGAGAAAAATTAAATCTCTCTTCCATATTGAACAATTTTATGCGGACGTTTGAAAATAGCATGTTTTTCTTTTGTTGTTGTTTTTTGTATGTTTTTTTTAGTATTTTTTCAAGGCTATATTTTTAGCGGTGCGGATTCTAAAATCTAGCGTTACGAACGAACATAGCATAGTATATATGTTGATTATATACACGAATATATATGTTATGAGAAAACCACCAAGCTTAGGCTTCGAGTTTTATAATTTTACATGAATAATAATGATAGAATCAGGATAATAGTAAATGCATATTTAATTACACACAGCAAAGAAAATTGAAGTTCGAAGTATTAACAAATATTGCTGAGGAGTCGGCCGGACGTTAACTTGCGGCATTGAAAAGTGCACACCAATTATGAGTGCACCAATAAGACAGCACCGTGCGTTAAAAATAAATTATGTGAATGTAATTGATCCACATCAAGCAAATTTGTTATTTGAAACCGTTTAAGCTTCATTGATGATTATGACTTGTCAGTTTTTTGGCCCATTTGTAAAAAATGAAAGGTAAGTTTTAAATCCCTTATATTAACCTCACCGCCGTCTCTCTTTGTCATGGGCGGGCGGAAAAACAAAAATAAAAAATGACCCTTTTTTGTGATGCTATCGAGCTGAAATTTGGCATAAAGACTGGTGTTACCTAACAATGCATCGTGTCAAACTTTCAGATTGATCGAATGTACTGTAATTAAATTAATGCATTTTTAGTTTTCTATATATAACATATGTAATTCAAATTAACGGTTTGTTATTGTTTTTCTTTCACGTGCCAATAGCGTTCACGTGTTGACGCCACCCGTGATGTACACACCCCGTCCCGTCCCTTCCCCCGGTTTTAAGGCCAGGGGATATCAGTCGGTGTCAGTCTGTAAATGTTTGTCGCATTTGAACATAATCACTACTTTTAGTTATGTCTCATATATAAGGGATTTATACTCAACAACTTTGTTTTTACGTAGTTGTTTAATTACACATGTTAATAAAAAAGAACTATTCATTTTGCATGAAACGTAGTACGCAAAGTTTATCACAGAGTAATAGAAAATATTATCAACTGTTAATCATATTTAAAATTTAATATAAACGTGTAAGTAATTCACATAAACGTTTTTTTATATTGTCAAGTCAACACCTTTTCAAGATCTATTATGACTTGTCAGTTTATGCGCCCATTGGTCGATACATTATTACCTTTACATTATCAAAAACATGTAAATAAAAAAGTGTAACTATTTACAAATAGGAATGACACCGAAATATTTATTTTGCGTGAAACATTTGAAGTAAAGTTAATCACTGGAGAAAAGAAAATATTAAAGTATCTTCAGGTTATCATAGCTAAAATTTAATATACACGTTTTAGGAATTCTAATAAACCTTTTCATTATTGTCAAGTCAGCACCCCTTCCAGTTCTATATTAAAAGCAAAGATTTTATTATTCCAAATTAGTCTAAGACGCATTAAAATATTACATGTAAATAACAATAAAAAAAACCTATTGTAGGGAGGAGTCCGATTTTGAAATATGTTATTATTTTAAACATTCAAATATGCAATCTCAAAGTGTTTAAAAGAAAAACAAACGCTAAACTGAAGCATAAGTTGGCAAATAATTTCATTTGCAGAAGTAAATAATGGCTTTGTTGTTCAAAACGCATCGAAACTTGACAATCAAACGACAACCAATTGTAAATTTCATAAACCAAAAAACGAATGTTATATGTTAAGATAGAAAATTAAATGTTTAATTACGTACATTATGTTGACATGGACACATAGATCTACACACAAAAGGACATTTAATACACAAAAAAAATAATAATATTAATCACATCAAATAAAAAAATGGCTCTTTTATTTCGTTTCCTTCACACATTAATAATAGCTCAAATAATGACGTCATGTCACAATATTTATGGTGAGAAACACATTTTGTTAATCTCAAAAGCAACATTTTTACTTCTACATATATTTTTCTAAATCGGGAGTTACCTCGGATAGCGTCACGGACAGACATGACAGACGTGACAGAGATTTAAAATTATGTATACTGATATATATTTATATATATATATATATATATATATATATTTACATATATATATGTATGTGTGTGTGTTTGTGTATATAATATAATATATATATACACACATATACAAAATCTTACGCCAAGAAGTATTCATACAAGTTTATGTAATGTGTGTTGGTGGTAGGGGTGGGGTATCATAATTTAGAAATAGAACTCGTGAGAAAATACCTATGGACGAAGCTATTTAACAAACATAAGTGAAAGTGTAGATTTACAGTAAAGGTTATTTTGTGTGTTAATGAAAACTAGCCTATGAGGTAGATGCAATCACAATATGACCTAAATTGTGTTTGAGCAAGAAAACGAGATAGAAAACCTTAACGGGATCTCAAAGTGAACGGGATACCATCTGAAATAGGATCGCAATTAACTAAATGACATTAAGATTGATTACCGATCCAAGAAAAAAGATTTAATGATCAAATGGAATCATTTAAATGAAAGGGATTCAAACCAGAATGGAATCCAATTATGAAACGGGATCAATCTGGGGTAAATAATTCTATGGAAGTATGAAATCCAAAATAGTAAAAATTTGTTGAAAAAAAATGGATTTTAATATGCAAATGGAGTGGGTATGTGATACAAATAAATATTGAAGTATAACATGTTACAGGATTGAACCCATAATATAATTCCAACGAAGCATGGAACCATACCGTGTAAAGGGATACGACAAAAATATTAACCGTTATGCAAACGGAGTCATATCGAAAAATGATTGAAAAAAGCATGGGATCACACTATGTATTAGAATAGTACTGGGATATGTAAACGCATGGAAGTATTAGGTAAAATCGGGAAAAGGGATTATACCCCAAAAGGGAACACATAATGAAAAGGACCACAATGGGATATGTAATCCAAATTAGGAATGAAATCATACTAGGAAGAAGAATAACTTCACACAGAGGATCCAGTTATGCAAAACATAATATTGGATATATGTTATCAAAACAAAGAATGGAATCAGATCGGGATTATTTTCTCCGCACAGAAAGGCATCTCATAAACCATCAAGATCGTACTGTATGGGGTAAGAAATGTTATCATAATACAGACTAGACAGATAGTTAGATAGATATATAGATAGATAGATAGATAGATAGATAGATAGATATATAGATAGATAGATAGATATATAGATATATAGATAGATAGATAGATAGATAAATAGATGTATATATAAATAGATAGATAGATAGATAGATAGATAGATAGATATATAGATAGATAGATAGATAGATAGATAGATAGATAGATAGATAGATAGATAGATAGATAGATAGATAGATAGATAGATAGATAGATAGATAGATAGATAGATATGGATGGATGGATGGATGGATGGATGGATGGATGGATGGATGGATGGATGGATGGATGGATGAATAGCTGGATAGATAGATAGATATATAGATAGATAGATAGATAGATATATTGATAAATAGATAGATAGATGGATAGATGGATATATGTATGGATGGATATATGGATGGATGGATGGATATATGGAAATATGGATAGATGGATAGATGGATAGATAGATTGATAGATAGATAGATAGATATATAGATATATAGATGGATAGATAGATAGATAGATAGATAGATATATAGATAGATAGATAGATAGATAGATAGATAGATAGATAGATAGATAGATAGATAGATAGATATATAGATAGATAGATAGATAGATAGATAGATAGATAGATAGATAGATAGATAGATAGATAGATAGATAGATAGGTAGATAGGTAGATATATAGATAGATATATTCATACATACATACATACATACATACATACATACATACATACATACATACATACATACATACATACATACATACATACATACATACATACATACATACATACATACATACATACACATACATAATAATACTTACATTGCTACATACATACATGCATATATACAAAAATGAATATTTATATAGGCACAATTACGTGCATATTAAACTATGAACCATTGAAAATATATTTTAAAAAATACAAGTACAAAACTAAAAAAATTGTAAAACACTATTTGATGTGGGAAAATTTCATTTATGATTTGCTTCACTGGTTACAAAATTGTTTAAGAATCTTCCAGGACGCCTTTATTAAAAAAACAACAACATATTTTGCATATAAAAATATAACCAGTTTTTTTCGGGTCTTCTTCGTGTAATCTGATCATTGACATTATTTAAAGTCAAGGGAAAAAAAAAGAAAAAAAATATTAAGGATATCTGGATTCCTTCACAGAATTGCACGCTTTCGTGATTTTGACCTTCAACTATGCCCACTTGACATTCAACGTGTCGTGTTTTGTTTTTCAACATCCTGTACGGATATTTATTTTACATTTAATATTATTTTTTTACAAACTGGTAAAAAAAAAGTAAATAAATACTATAATGTACTACAAAACTGGTTTAAATTAAATGTATTCACCTTTCTCTGCATACGTTTCAGAGGTTTGATAGTTATAATGTGTCTTGTAGCATAGAGTAAAACTTTTGAGTCTCATTCCGTTAGCTTTACTTAAATGGACACATTATTGAACCAGTTCGTCAGTAAGAAATAATTTATAAATGAAATCAAACTAACAAATACACATTTTGAAGGGTTTAATAACTTTTTATGAAGCAATACAAATATATCTGACTGCATATTAAAATAAAAATTGTATGCTGCTAAATATTGATTAACTTATATTTATAAATCTGATGAATGCAGTTCCAAAGTTTTGTGCAAAATACAAAATTAAACAACATAAATCTTTATGTTTATTATAGCTTTTTAGATTCCAAAAAAATTGTATGTTTATATATATATATATATATATATATATATATATATATAATATATATATATATATATATATATATATATATATATATATATATATATATATATATATATATATATATATATATATTTTGAAATTTTCAAATCATAATTTATTAATATATAGTTCCTCATAAATGATAATTTGATAGATGCATTAAAACAAATCACAAAGTTATTATTTTTTGTTAATATTTTTTTTTAAATGCGTCACCAAAGCGAAACAGCTTTCCTGGAATAGCTTTTAAATTTAAGGATAAAACAGAGTGACACTCATGCAACTCGCAAAAAGTATTGTCAAATCAGTGCAAGCATTTCTATTTTAACACTCCCTCCATCTCCCACATTCTTTTTACAACCCATTACACTATCAGAAACGTGACTGATGTTTTTTCAGATATACAATTATCTACCTAGAAATTTACGGACCACTGAAGCATAGAAGTAGAAATAAAATATTAGTAATACACTATGAGGTATTTAATTGTACTTTAGAAATACAACACAAAAATAATCTAATAGAATCCTCAGATATGCAAATGAATTTTTTAAAAAAAGAAACGGTTTTCTTATTCCGTATCAAAGCTATGCAAGAATAAACACATACAAATACTCGTTCTACCCGTCTAGAATGCAAGGATGGATAAAGTTGACTGATCAACTTTTATTTTTTTGGCTTTTTTTAATATGGTCCTGTATTGATCGTGGTCTACAGAAAAATGACAAATAACATCAAGGTAGCAAATCATTACCAACTAGTTTGTGCTGGGGCGCCGGGGCGCCTGCGTCGCCACCGTTTTTTAGGGCACCTTCGGCGCCCACCGGTTTGAAAAGCCCAACTAACGTAATATTAAACATCCTGAAATGTACACAAATTATTTTATAATAGGGATTGTAAGGCGCCTAAGGCGCACACTTTTTTTTTAACTACATGTCACGTCTGTCCTGTCCGTGACGCTACTAATTCTAGAGAGCAGCGCACCAATTTACTGTACCAAAAAATAACGATGAGTGAGTCAGTCGGCACTGTTTACAAGACAAATGCTGACGTCAAAGGTTCTTGCGTTGTCTGGTTAATGTTAATCTGGAAACCAAAATAATTATGATTTTTAAGTCTATATTTTCAATTTTTTATAAAAAGCAGAGTGATGTCCTTTAGCGTTACGGAATGAGTCAGTGATAATTGAGGGTGTTTATATAATAGATATATTGAACTTGAACTTGAACTATATCTTAACCCGTTGTTGGGTCGTTGGGGCCCCATCGTGAACTGCTCACTAACACACGCCATTTGTCCCAGTCCTGTGCTGCCCTTTTAGAGTCGCTGAATGACAGGCCGGTCCACTCTTTGATATCGTCCTCCCATCTCTTCTTTTGTCTACCTCTTTTCCTTCCATCCTGGACTGTGCCTTGGAATATAGTTTTTGCGAGAACTCCAGTTCTTGTAACGTGTCCGTACCATCGTAATTTCCTCTTCTGAATTGATGTGAGTAGGACCTCGTAGGGGCCAATGACAGTACTTATTGTATTGTGGACCGCTTCGTTTGTGATGTGCCGTGTAGGAGATGTTTAAAATATTTCTGAAACATCTCATCTCCAGCGCATTGATTCTTCTTTGGAGGTCTGCGTCCAAGCCTCGCAACCAAACAAAAAGACCGACATCGCCAGAGCGCGCATTAGCTGGATCTTTGATCTCAGGGAGATCTTCTTACTTTGCCAGATGTGCTTTAATTTACTCAATGCTGTCATTGTTTGGACTACTCTGGCAAGAATTTCTGGCTTTGAGCGTTCGTCGGATATTATGGTCCCTAGATATTTGAAGGTGGAGACTTCTTCGCGATTTTGCCCGTTTATCCGAATCTCACTTGTGAATTTACTATTTGCCATTTGCCATGACCTTGGTCTTTTCTGCATTGAATTCAATGCCGTACGCCTTTGCTGTTTTCTCTAGCTTTGCAAGGAATTCTTTTAGTTCGTCCTCGCTACTAGCTAGGCCATCAATGTCATCGGCGAAGCGTAGGTTGGTTATAATTCTCCCTCCGATGTTGACTGTTCCGACATGGTCTTCTAGCACATCTGTCATGATCCTTTCAAGGAAGAGGTTGAAGAGGATGGGGGAAAGTAGACATCCTTGTCTGACACCAACAGTGGTCTTGAACCTATCTCCCAGCTTTCTGTTGAAGAGTACTGCGCTGATTGCTCTCTGGTAAAGGTTCTTGATCACCTCAATGAGGTTTGCATTTATGTTGAATTTGTGCATAGTTGCCCACAGTGCCGCATGCCACACTCTGTCGAACTCTTTTTTAAAGTCTATAAAGACATGATAGAGGTCACTCTTGTGTTGGAGACGTTTTTTCACAGAGAACTCGCAGGTTAAAGATTTGCTCCGGTGTGCTTCTTCCTGCTCCGAAGCCCGCCTGCTCTTCTGAAATGATTTGCTCTGCTTGTGGTTTCAGTCTGTTCAATATGATCATAAGCATGACTTTGCTGGGGTGACTAATCCGGCTGATTGTACGGTAGTTCTGACACATCTGTAGATTACCCTTTTTTGGGAGCATGATAACCAGCGATTGCGTCCAGGGGGTTGGCAATTTTCCTGTCTGCCAGATCTTGTTGCACATGTTAGTTAGGATGTTTATTACAGGGTCACCTCCTGCTTGAATCAGTTCGCCCGGAATGTTGTCTGCTCCAGCTGGTTTTACAATTTTTGTACAGCCATCTCCACTACGTCACGGAGAATATAATGCATGTCTGTGTTAGTTGACTTTGGGCAGTTGAGCACTGACGCATCGCCTTTGGAGTCTTCATTGCACAGCTCAGAACAGTATTCGGTCCATCTTCTGATAATTTCTTGTTCTTCTGTGATACATTTTGCGGATTTATCTTGTATGGTTGGGATACGACCTTGTTTGGTGGATGTCAAGTCTTTAACAATTTTGTAAGCCTTTCTTCAATTGTTCCTTAGTGGATTTTAATCGATGTCAGAGAATTGTTGTTCTAATCATTCCTTTTTTGCTTTTACCATATCTTTCCTGATCTTTTTATTGATTTCTCTGTATCTGGGTGCTCCTTCTGCAGTATTCGTTACGCTCTTACGTTGTCTTCGTTCATCGCATAGTACCAGAATATTAGAGGAGACCCAGGGTCTCTTAATTGCTGTTTTCTTACCAAGTATTTCTTTTGGTGCTTCAATTATTGTGGTATTAAAGGTGACAGTGAATAGATATATAAAAAAATTAAAATAAAGAAGGAAAAAAAAACATAGAGCTAAATCAATAGAAGGTGTATGTGTACCTTTAACTATAATTATGTATAACACAATACATCAGGTTCATTTACTTTCAGATCCCAAGACATTTTGACACCCAAACGGTTCGACCTCAGAATATATATATATCTAATATATAAAGCTCAAAT
Source organism: Ampullaceana balthica (assembly GCA_944989445.1). NCBI lineage: Eukaryota > Metazoa > Mollusca > Gastropoda > Lymnaeidae > Ampullaceana > Ampullaceana balthica. The sequence continues at coordinate 85,848 of CALYLW010000640.1, read as the reverse complement.
GTTTGTATGTTTGTATGTTTGTATGTTTGTATGTTTGTATGTTTGTATGTTTCACTTTTCGACTTTCTGTTAGACAATCACGGAAAAACCAAATGACGGACGGGGACCAAATTTGGCAGGACGGTTCCTTTTACCCTGAAGGTGGTTTTAAGTTAGTTTTTGTAATTGTCCCTTTTGCCCGAATGCCGTAAATTAAATAATCAGAAAATGCAGAGACAAAGAATAAAAAATTTAACCTCATTTCTGTATTGAACAAATTTACGCGGACGTTCAAATGCCGTTCAAAGCGAGTTACTTTTGGTGACGTTTATTTTCTCCAATGCCAATACTTTATTTTCAGCCGTGCTCATTTGAAAAAATATTATAATGTCTAATTACGGTGCGCACATTTTCGTGTACGCTTCATAATTTGAGCTGTGTAGTACAAAGAATTGTCATTTTCTTTACTGCTACTTTCTATATATTAGATAGACACGTAAACATATTTAATTACAACTGCCACACGATGCATTATATTTAATTGTTTACATGTTTACATTTAATTGCGAATTTGTTTTAATTATTTTCTGTTCCATAACTCGACATTTAAAGGAGTAACCTATTTATGTAATAATTGTGTCAGTATTTTTTTCAAGGCTTAATTTTTAGCGGAGCACGTTTTAAAATCTTTTATCGCCTGTTTACTGTGCTCACATTTTCGTGTACGCATCTTAAATTTAGCTGTGTCCTATTAGTATAACATTTATATTTTGTTTGTCTTTTACATAAGCTGTTGTCTTTTACATAACCTATACACTTATACTATTTAAACTTAGGCTACCGGACTTATTAACATAAGTAGATTAAACTAAATAAAGTGATCCTGAAAACGCTTAATTATTTTGTATTGCGAATTGAATATGTTATGTTCATTCCTTTGATGATGGATTAACATAGGCCATTTTTAAAATCGATTATTGTGATGGTTTCACATGCATTTTTAACATAAAATTGATTTGTTTTGTTTGTTTTTTTAAAATTAGGAATATAGCCTAATTTTTTTATTTATTTTTATTATCTTTATCTCATAGACGCTGTTGCAAATACTGTATTAATTAAAATTGTGTTACATTGCAGTGTCGTAAATATATAAGAGCTTTTTTAGTGACGACAGTGGCAGAGATCTTTTGGAAAAATGTCAACAAAGCAGTGGCCTTTTTTTAATGGATACAAACAAACAAACATATAAATATCAACTGAGCTTTATATATTACATATGCGTTTAAATTATTTTATTTCAATTATTTTCACGATGCATTGTATTAATATTTTACATGCAATGAATAAAATTGGGATTTTAAAAAAATTAATTCATAACTCGAGATTTAATTAAAAACCACAGATGTAGCGAGTTTATTTTATGTTTAAAGTGATGGCCTATGTCAAATAAACGTACACTTTAAAACTGTTTACTTAAGCTTTATATACACTATACAATATAAACTTTCGCTACCGAACGTATTAACAAAAGTTGACTAAATTTAATGAAGTGATCCTGAAAACGCTTAATTAATATGAATTGCGAATTGAATATGTTTTTATGTTCATTCCTTTGTATTCAGAATAGCATAGGCCATTTCTAAAATTGCCTTTTAATCATTTTTAAGATGCCCTTATTAACAGACGGTTGAATCTTTTTTTTTAAATGAATTTTATTTTTCAGATATAAAATCTGGTGTGTGTGCATTGAATATAATTTACAAAATATGATGCCTTATCCGAAATAGGGAACAAACAAAAAAGATTTCTTTTTGAAATTATACACATTGCTTATAAACCGTATATATAAATCGTAAAATATAGAGACATAAAAATGTTAAATATTATTTCCCTGTTTAGACAATTATGAATACGTCAAAATGAAGAGTTATTTTGATCCAGTACATTTACTTTATAACAATACTTTATTTTATGCGGCCAGCTTTCTATATGTCTAAATATGGTGTGCACATTTTTTATATCATTTTAATACGACCGTTTTTTTAAAAATAGTATTTTAGAAAGTACATTTATAATTTTGTTTATTTGCGCTATGAGTCAATTAGCTTTTGGCTTTTAAAGGGATAGTGCCACATGTTCTTTATCTCATAGACGTGGTTACAAATATTATATAAGTTACAATTGTGATACGATGCAGTTTCGTAATTATATATTAAATTTTAGAGTGACGAGGGTGGTAGAGCTCTTTCGGAAAACATATTATACGCTATATTAATTTTGTACAAGTGGGAATGAAATTGTAAATTTAGTTATTATGGTCGGCAAGAATCATTATTTAATAAGTCATATCTTTTGAATAGTAAGGTTATGTTAAAAGGCACTACATTAAGTGAAAACAACTCACACGGTAAAATGGCATATCTCTGTGTCTCATAAGATTTTAACTAAATAGTTGAATCTGAAATTTAACTTGGCAAATAAAAATTGTAATAACCATCACCTAATACTTGGATAAAGGGTCAGCACACTCCCGCTACAAAGTGCGGGTATTTTTCAAGTATATATATATATATATATATTTATATACATATTTAAATATGTTTGTGTGTGTATGAATGTCCTTTATAGCTGTCTCAAACCATTCACCCGATCGTCGTGAAACTTTTCAAGACTGTTGAGTATGCTCCCGGGATGGTAACCATCACTTTTTTCAAAATTTAACACTCATGGGGCGCCGGGGGCCCATATCGTCATGTTTTGCTTAGACGAGCTATATAAAAATTAGTTTAAGCTTTAGCTACTGTGTAAATTATTGGATCTTAACCAAAATGTGTATATGACAACTTGATAGCCAATATTAAAATACTATAGGGCACTAAACTGCTAATATTCATTCCTTTGGGGCTGGGGGCCCAAAAATTCACATTTTTTAAGCGTTTAAGATTTTATTCACCATTCAGTCATTAACGTTCTTGACAAATTATGACACATGTATCAATTATTATACTATTTGAAATGAACAGATGTTTTGAACTTTATATCTTGCCCAGAATGGGCCCTGGGACCCTTAAAGTCGTTTTTATCTTATATGAGCTATATAAAAAATAGTTTCTACGTTAGCTACTTAGTAAATGAATAGAACTTCACCAAACTTTGCACACAAAAACTTGGTAGCCTATATTAAAATAATATAGACACTGCACTTCTAATGCCAATATCTTCGTGGCCGGGGCCCCAAATATCTTTTTTCGTATATGTTTTAAGATATTTTTCCTATTTACTTTTTAAAGAGCTTGAGAAATATAGCCACAATAAAAATGAACTAAAATGAACAGTTTTTTGAAATTGACCTCTTGCACCGAATGGGCCAGGGCCCCTTAATGCTATTTTCCCCCTATTTTAGGTATATAAAAAGTAGTTTAAGAGTTAGATATTGAGAAAAAAACTGGATTTTGACAAAACTTAGAATATACAAACTTAAGAGCCTATATTACTATAGGGCACTGAACTCTTAATTTCCATTCCTTCGAAAAAGTCTTTTTACTGAATTTGAATCATTGTATTCCCTATTCAATTTTACACGGTATTGAGGAATATATATTGAGTACAATAGATAAAAACAACATTAAGGGCCCCAGGGCCCATTCTGGGCAAGATATAAAGTTCAAAACACATGTTAATTTCAATTTGTATAATAATGGATACATGTGTCATTATTTGTCTAGATTGTTAATGACTGAATAGCGAATAAAATCTTAAACGTTTAAGAAATGAGTACAATGGCAATAAAAAAAACTATAATATCACTCATTTTGGGGCCGGGGCCCTTAATATCGTTTCTTCTTTTGTACGCTATTTAATTATTAATTTATTTATCCGTTTGCTATGAAACTTGGATTTTTTTTCCACGAATATTTCTTCAGAATTATTTTTAAACATACCACTCATTGGTTTCTTTAAATTTATTCCTTTTTACTTTGATCGTTGCAACGCACGACGGGTCTACTAGTATATATATATATAGAGGAGTGTGCTGAGCACGCAGGCCTGGTACACAGTGATTTTTGTCCTAGCAGTGAGCTGTGCATTGTTCCACACTCTTTTATTCAGCCTAGCCATTAATGATGAAGCCTTGCCGATTCTGGTTTCAATTTCCTTTTCCAGGGAGAGTGTGCTTGTGATGTTACTGCCAAGGTAGGTAAAATCATCGACGACATCCAAGGTGTTTCCCTCAATGGAGATTGCTGGTAAGCAGTCAGTTCCTTGTCTCATAATGTTGGTCTTTTTGAGGCTTATCGTTAGACCAAAATCTTTGCATGCCTCTGAGAACTTGTCGACCAAAAGTTGGAGACCTATCTCTGAATGTGAGGTAAGGGCTGCGTCATCCGCGAAAAGCAGCTCTCTAATTAAAACATTCTCCACTTTTCTCTTTGCACGGAGACGGCTGATGTTGTACAGATTTCCATCCGCCCTGGTATGGATGTTTACACCCTCGAAACAGTCCTCGAATGCATGACGCAGTAGCATCGAGAAAAAGATACCGAAGAGTGTTGGAGCCAGTACACAGCCCTGTTTGACTCCGCTACAGACTGGGAAGGGTTCTGAGGTGGCACCATCGAAGAGCACTGTGCTTTGCATATTGGTGTGGAAGGACTCGATGATGGAGAGAAGCCGCGGCGGTCATCCTATTTTTTCCAATATACGTAGCAGACCCTCGCGGCTGACCAGGTCAAATGCCTTTGTTAGATCTATGAAGGCAACAAAGAGGGCTTTCTGTTGCTCCCGACATTTCTCTTGTAGCTGACGGAGTGAGAAGATCATGTCTATTGTTGACCGGCCAGCCCGAAAACCGCATTGTGATTCTGGGTAGACATTTTGCGCCAGAATTTGCAGGCGTGCAAGGATCACTCTGGCAAAAGCCTTTCCCACAATACTCAGTAAGGAGATACCACGATAGTTATTGCAATCGCTGCGATCTCCTTTGTTCTTATAAAGCGTAACTATTTTGGCATCACGCATGTCCTGTGGGATGTGACCGCGTTCCCAGCAATCGCATATGAGTTCGTGCAGAGGCTTCAGTAGTGCTGGCTGGCCGTGCTTAAGGACTTCTGCAGGAATGCCATCGTTGCCAGCGAGTGCTGGACGACCTAATGCCAAACAAACAAAGCAAATCAACAGCTTCCACTTACGATGCTTGCAAAGGATTCTGCACATCAAGTGGCAGGACAAGATAACGAATGTCGAGGTACTCAGAAGGAGTCATATGCTGAGCATGCACTCAATCCTGAGTGAGAGGCGCCTGCGGTGGCTGGGACATGTCCGCAGGATGAACTCGGATCGCATTCCAAGAGCCCTGCTTTACGGTGAGCTGGCAACTGGTATGCGGAAGAGAGGACGCCCCTGCTTGCGCTTCAAGGATGTCTGCAAGAAAGACATGAGACTGGCGCAGATAGACCATAAAACGTGGTAAACCATTGCTGAGGAACGCACCTCCTGGCGGGCTAAAGTACGCGAGGGCATCTAAGTCGCGGAAGCTTCCCTTACAGTCAAGAGCGAGGAGAAAAGGGCCAGGAGAAAGGGGAAGGGGGGTAGAGGAGCAGGAGGAAACGCCATCATCCCATGAGGATGGACGGATGCCATAGCATAGCATAGCATAGCATATATATATATATATATATATATATATATATTATATATATTATATATATATTATATATACATTAGGGCTTCTGAAATTAACGATTCATTTCTCGTTTAATCGTTACAAATTTTACTGATTAAATTATTTTTAACGATTAATCGACCCATCACGCATTGGAAGTAAAAAGAGTATAAAAATAAAATAAAATAGCGGTGGATAAATAATAAATTTCCTGACGATTACGCGAACATTTTGGTTTAAAACTAATGGCTAACGAGAATGTTCAAAATGTTGATAAAGTTTGCCTACCATGGTTCTAACACTTCGCCTACTTATCAAACCAAATGAAAAGCGTATTAAACTAATTGCAATAATGGAGTCTTACTCAGAGACAGAAAATGACGACAGCTCTTTTGATAAATTACTGCGTTACAAAATGGAGATTAAAGTTCCTGACTCCATTAACCTTCTACAATGGTGGACATTTTATGAACAACCAATATCCAATAATGTCATTTCTTGCCAAGACCGTTATGTACATATCAGTTACCTCAGGTCCATGTGAATGATTGTTCAGCTCAACTGGTTATATTGTCAATTCGATCCGCTCATCACTTGAACCAAATAATGTCAAAACACTTGTCTTTTTGCATAGTTGGTTAAAAGTTGACATATAAAACAAACCCGTAAAAACAAAGTTTTTGACTATAAATACCTTATATGTGAGACATAACTAAAAGTATTGATTATGTTCAAACGCGAAAAATAGTTACATACTAAATCTGTCTTAACTCCCCTTTGCTTTTAACCCGGGTGGGATGGGAGAGGGGAAAGGTCTGGTCACCGATCGCTGGACTGAGCTCAGCGTGACACGTATAATGTAAACAAAAGCACCCCGGTACATCGCGAACTGAGCTGTCACGAGAAAAAACAAATAAACTGTGAAATTTAACTACATACCTCGTATAGAGATAAACTAAAAATGCATTAATATAATTACTGTACGTTCGATCGATCTGAAATTTTGATAAGATGCATTGTTAGGTGACACGGATCCATGTGCCAAATTTCAGCTCGATGGCTTTACGGCAAGTGGGTCATTTTTTACTTTTGTTTTTCCGCCTGCCCAAGACAGAGAGACAGAGAGACAGAGATCACGACATAGAGAAAGAGACGGCGGTGAAGTTAATATAAGGGATTTAATAATAAAGGGGAAATTCCAGTGTCATTTAGATTTTCAACAAGAACATTTAATACATGCTAGTTATGACATCATACATTTTAATTTTTGGCTTTAATCGAAATTAACGATTAATCAATCGTTAATTTTTCAAAAGACAACTATTAAATTTAAATTAATCGTTAACAGCCCTAATATATACATATATATATAATTTGAAATCTATGGTGTCATAAGTAACATTTATTAAACATACTTGTCGAAAATCGAAATAACACTGGAATGTATTCTTTATATTACATCTTTTAACAAACAACGCAAAAAGACAAGTGAATTGACATTATTTGGTTCGATTGATGTGCGTTTCTTATTGTCAATATAACCAGCTGAAGTAGACAATCGTTCACATAGCTTTAGATTGTTTCAATTGAAGATTCTGATACTGCAGTGGATGTTTGGTTTGCAGGTGATATGTAAGCGAAGTGTAAGAACCATGGTAGCAAAGTTCCCTCAAGGCAGCACCGCTGCGCAGATATTTAACCGACGCCATGCAGGAGTTTAGAATCACCGCGCAGCAAATTTTGTAAACAATTTCAGAAAAAATGGACGTTGTGCAATTTTGCACACGAGTTGTTGTTTTTTTTTAAATTTTGCACACGGACCAAGGGAACATTGCATGGTAGGCAAACGATTTCTCTCAAATGACACAATGACCTTTATCAACATTTTAAACATTCACGTAAGTGAATAGTTTAAAAACAAAATGTTCGTGTAATCGTCCGGAAATTTATTTATACTTATCGGCCGAAATATTTTACTTTTTGACTTCCAGTTAATATATAAGTGGTGGGGGGTCGATTAATCGCTAAACAAATTTGTCAAACAACATGTTATATATCTTTTAAATATATTTTATTAAAGAAAAAATCAATTTATGCAAATGTCATTTTGTCTTCCCCAAGAAAACAGACACGTGTGAAAAATGAGGCTTCTTTAATTGCCATGAGCTGTAGTGTAATTATTAATAGCTTCCGAAAGCCAATATTGTATTTTTGTCTTCACAGTTAAGCAGAGTGATATATAATATCACTTAGAAGGCATGCAAGATTGTTGACGCTCAACTTTACTGAATTTAAAAATCAGTAGATTTTTTTTTCCTCTAGACACAATATTATTCACCTGCTAATCAAGTATTTAATGTTTAATTGTTTTAAGGGATTGTACAGAGAATAGCAAGATGTTGAGATGTGAAATGTCTACATTTGAAGATTTTAATTAATTTTTACGGGTATAAATTAAAAGTAAATATTAACCTTATTTCAAGTGCAAATAATTACCACAAGAAAGACCACCTCAAATGAACATTTTAATACCAAAATTTACGCCAAGGTAGTACAAATACTTGAATTAGAACAGATATTAGAATATAGTATTTTCAGTCACTTTTTAAATGGCAATATCTTCACAATGCTAAGATTTATTAACGCTATATATTTTACCATTGTCGGTTTTGTATTTGATTCATCTTTGATTATAGACGTAGATATGATACAACTATATCATATATGTAAAATATTTTTATTTAAAAAAATAAATATATAAACTAATTTTTTTTTAATGATAATTTTTTTAACATAATTAATTCAATTTAATACAACAATTAAATTGTTTTAAGATTATTTGATAATGAAATTTTAATTTGGATTTTAATTAAATGTCATTTGGAATTATAGGTAATTTTTTTAAAATCCCTTATATCGATTTCACCGTCGTTTCTGTCTTGGTCGGGCTCGCGGAAAAACAAAAGTAAAAAATTTGATTTAAAAAGATATATAAATAAACAAATAAAAGCCTTCTTCTTAAATCCCTTATATTAACTTCACCGGCGTCTCTGTCTCTCTGTCTTGGGCGGGCACCGCGGAAAAACAAAAGTAAAAAATGACTCACTTCCCGTGAAGCCATCAAGCTGAAATTAGGCACACGGACCTGAATCACATAATAATGCATCGTATCAAAATTTCAGATCGATCGAACGTACCGTAATTATATTAATGCATTTTTAGTGTATCTATATAAACTATATGTAGCGGTCGCTATTGTTAACATTTTACGGGTCACTTGACTTCACGCCAGCAATCGATGAACACATCTCGTGTTTTAACAAGGTAAACCACCTGAATTTGAGTTAACGCATAGACGCCACCCGTCCATGTCCACACCCCTCCCCCTTCCCCCAGTTTTAAAGCCAGATGAGATAATTTCGGTTTCAGTCTGTAAATGTTTGTCGCGTTTGAACATAATCAATACTTTTAGTTGTGTCTCATATATAAGGAATTTATAGTCAAAAAATTTGGTTTTAAGGGGTTGTTTTATTTATAGGCTTAACATTATTCTTTATTCGCTCCTAATCGACCGGTCAGCTTACAAGATATTCTAGCTAAAAAAAAAGGACTTTCATTCGCCATTGTCCTTTGTATAATTGTCAGTAATTGGCCTTGTTTACTTCCCTGCTGTTTAAAGGGAAATGCTGAATAAAAATCATTCGTGGATCCCACGTAAAATGGAAGCAGTTCTACCAAAATCCAACACCGTAGTTTGATTTTAGGTTAATGAACAAACACAATAAATAGCAGCTTTCACCATGTTTATAGAAACTTTGCTGGAAAGTTGAAATGGATAAATAACTAAGTATTTATGAATTTTATATATTAAAAAAAAAGTGTTCATTATGAAGAGAAATAATAATTATAATCATACTTTTATAGTCTTACATATTCAATTAGGTTATACACTTGCAATTTTATTACTTTACATGCCTTTTTTTTTGCTTGATTTTTTTAGTGTTTTATTAATAGTTTTAGATGACTTATTTGGCCTTTTTGGGGGGAGAAAATACAAGTTAAAAGACATATTTTTCATACATAAGTGAAATATATCCTGGTACTTCATCCCGCTTTAAGTGTATTCACATTTTTCCTGTACTTATATTGTATAAAGTTTCGTCTTGTTGCTTCTAGATTTAAACTCTCAGTCACTGTTATACACCTTAAACGGATTTTGAATTATCAACTGTAATGATAACACGACTAACACTATTAACTACATTTTAAAAAAAATACGATTGGTATAAAATTGATCCTTATTCTTAGCTATTAGACTCAAGATAATCGTATTAATAGTGATTTTTCTTTCAATCTTACCTTCCAATCCGTAAACCAAAAGAGAGAATAAAAAAAGAGCCAACATTTTCCGAAAAGTAAATGTCTTCCAATATTTTTTTAAGTAGCAAGGGTTCAGCTACATCATACAAATGTTCATTTTTTGTTTAAAGATTGAAAGTAATAATATAACAATAAAATTTTACATTATGTATTACAAATCATATTATTATACTACAGATTCTGTATTATAAAGTTGGTAAATTTGCATACATTTTCTTTACTCCTATTACTATGACCTGTGATATGTTAAATCTGTTTTGTAAACTGTCGACTAAGATTTTTAGGACAATAATTATAATAAAATGTATTAATACTATTTCAAAAGTAAAAATAAACCACAGGCATGACTAACAGCTTTCCAAAAATATTAATACAAGTAAAAACACACTTTGCATCTGAAATGATGAATTATTAACTAAAATACAAACATTTTATAAATAATTTAAAAAACATGTTTATTTAATTGTTTGTTTTGGTTGTCACATTAGCTTTGAGATGAGTTGCTTTAAACTAAGTGACTAAGGTAATTTAATTCTGTCGAGTGACGATGAAAGAAACACAAATAACACATTAACACGCTTTGATACAAAGATTACAGTAAAACACAAAATTATCGAGCACATGCATCATTTGATCAATCTGACAAAACATTCAACCTAATTCAACAAACGATACGGCTTCAATAATGCAACTTTGGGTTTACTGAACTGTTAAAAAACTAAGTCCTATTTAAAAGATTGTATTGCTTGATAGCCATGTCATTTAATGGGTCAAATATTTATATCATTTATATTATATTAAACAATATAATTTGCAATTGTCAGGCAACAAGTGTCTGTCATCCTGACGCTACTAATTTTAGAAAGCAGGAAAAACCAAATTACTGCACCAAATCATCAAAAGGTGTGCAAATTAAATAAGCGCTGTAAAAAATATGATATGACGTCATTGTTTTCGCTAATATTTTAATTTTCGAAAAGGAATCAATGTAAAAAGAGGATTTGATGATGGTTAATTATAAAATCATTACACAAAGGGGGCGCCGTAGTCGCCCTGCAACACCTATTAAAAATACTTTGTGTACATTTTAGAAAGTTTAATATTTCGTATTCATCAAACAAGGACAAGTTAGTTGGGCTTTTGAAAAAAGGTCGGCGCCGTAGGCACCCCAAAAAAAGTGAATTTTTTATAAAATAAATAGATTTCAGCTGAAAATTTCCGTCATTTTTGACGGTCGTACGCTAGTATATATATATATATATATATATATATATATATATATATATATATATATATATATATATATATATATATATATATATATTAAAAAGAAAATGTATATTTATGACCTCGACATACTTGTCATTACGATTTTACGAAGAAAGCTATGATTTCATTTGCAATCTCTGTCTCTTCAGAGAAATATCTTATTCATAATTATCCTGGTCTAAGTAAATTCCATTTTATTACAGTGAGTATTATCAGTGAAGAATTTTTTAAAAAAGAATTTCAAATTGGAGTATGGACATTAGTGATTCATTTTCACTACTAAGCAAAAACACTGTAAAGGATGTTTTGGTAAATGAAGTGATTTCGATGTTTCTTAAAACTGGCTACACTATTCATTAATAAAACAAATGATAATATTAAACTATTACATTTTCAGTTTCTCCTATTTTTCCAATATATAAAAAACAAATAGAAACATTCGTTTCCAATAAATAATTACATTCCACCAATAAGAGAGTTAAATTACTACACAAAAGCTTTTCAAAGAAAATATGTTTGAACACAAAGATACAAAAGTTATTTATTCAGACTTTAAAAAAAATGTTTAAGAAAAATAATATATATATATCTATACTAATAAAAGGCAAAGCCCTCACTCACTCACTCATTCATCACTAATTCTCCAACTTCCCGTGTAGGTAGAAGCATGAAACTTTGGGAAGTTGTCGAGTTGCCTCTCGCGACGAAAATTGGAGTAAAAGAATTTTAAAAATAACACTCATGGGGGCCGGGGGCTCAAAAACGTTGTTTTTCCTTATATGGCCTATATAAAATTTGAAAATCACCAATTCTCCTGTTTCCCGAGTAGGCAGAAGTATGAAACTTGGGGTAGTTGTTGAGTACAACCCCGCGATGGTTACGGGAGAAAAAATATTTAAATTATCACTTCCTGGGGGCCGGGGGCCCAAATGAAGTTTTTTCCTTATATGAGCTTTATAAAAACTAAAAATCACGAATTCTCCTATTTCCCGTGTAGGTAGAAGCATGAAACACTGGGTAGTTGATAAGCACACTTCCACGATGGTAACAAGCGAAAAAAATATTTAAAATAACACTTAACGGGGTCCGGGGGCCCAAATGAAGTTTTTTTCTTAAATAAAAAACTGACTCATCACTAATTCTCCAACTTCCCGTGTAGGTATTAGCATGAAACTTTGGGAACTTGCTGAGTACACTCTCTCGACGATAATTGGCGAATAAGAATTGTAAAATTCACACTGTTGGGGGCCAGGGGCCCAAAAACGCTTTTTTTCCTTATATGGACTATGTAAAATATGAAATAACTAATTTTCTCATTTCTCGAGTAGGCAAAAGCATGAAACTTTGGGAAGTTGTTGAGTACAAACCAGCGATAGCAACGGGAGAAAAAAAATTAAATTATCACTTCCTGGGGGCCGGGGGCCCAAATGAAGTTTTTTCCTTTTATGAGCTATATAAAAACTGAAAATAACAAATTCTCGTATTTCCCGTGTAGGTAGAAGCATGAAACTTGGGGTAGTTGTTGAGTACAATCCCGCGATGGTAACGGGAGAAAAAATATTTAAATTATCACTTAATGGGGGCCGGGGGCCCAAATGTTGTTGTTTTTTTCAATTAAAAAAACTGACTCATCACTAATTCTCCAATTTTCCGTGTAGGTAGAATCATGAAACTTTGGGAAGTTGTTGAGTAGCCTCTCGCGACGAAAATTGGCGTAAAAGAATTTTACAATTTACACTCATGGGGGGGGCCGGGGGCCCAAAAAAGTTATTTTTCCTAATATGGACTATATAAAATTTGAAACTCACAAATTCTCCTTATTCCCGAGTAGGCAGAAGCATGAAACTTTTAGAAGTTGTTGAGTACAAACCCGCAATGGTAACAGGCGAAAAAAAAATTAAATTATCACTTCCTGGGGGCCGGGGGCCCAAAAAAAGTTTTTCCTAATATGAGCTACATAAAAACTGAAAATCACTAATTCTCCTATTTCGCGAGTAGATAGAAGAATGAAACTTTGGGAAGATGTTGAGTACACTTCGGGGATATCAACAGGCAAAACAAAAAAATATTTAAATTTTCAAATACTGGGGTCCGGGGGCCCAAATAAAGTTTTTTTTCTTTATGGGAGCTATATAAAAACTGAAAATCACACATTCTTATGTTTCCCGTGTGTAGGTAGAAGCAAGAAACTCTGAGTAGTGGTAAAAAACTAAAACAATATTTAAATTATTACATAGTTGGGGCCGGGGGCCCAAATGTAGTTTTTTCCTGATATGAGCTATATAAAAACTAAAAATCACTAATTCTTCTATTTTCCGTAAAGGTGGAAGCATGAAACTTTGGGCAGTTGTTAAGTAACATTCCGCAATGGTAACAGGTAAAGACAAGTATATAAATTATCACTTACTGGGGACCGGGGGCCCAAATTTAGTTTTTCTAATATTAAAAACTGACTCAACACTAATTCTACAACTTCCCGTGAATGTAGAAGCTAAAACTTTGGGAACTTGATTAGTACACTCTTATGACGATAAATGACGAGAAGAACATTTTAAAATTTCACTCATGGGTGGCCGGGGCCCACACACCGTTTTTTTCCGTATATGGGCTATATAAAACTGAATGAACACTAATTCCTCATCTTCCCGTGTAGGTAGAAGCATGAAACTTTGGAAAGTTGTTGAGTACCCTCCCGCGATGATAACAATCACAACCAAATATAAAATTATTATTCACTAGGGGGCCGCGGGCCCAAATGTAGTTTTTTTCTTATATGAGCTACATATAACAGAATCATCATTAAATATCTAACTTCCCGTGTAGTTAGGAGCACGAAACTTTGGGAAGTTGTTGAGTACCCTCCCGCAATGGTAGCAGACGAAAAAAAATTAAATTATCAGCTCGATAGGATCACGGGAAGTGTGTCATTTTTTACTTTTCGTTTTTGTTTTTCTGCGGGACTACGACAGACAGACAGACAAGACGGTGAAGTTAAAATATGCATTATATTCATCATGATCCAGATTGAAATCAATTGGTGTTTTGAATTTGTGTTACGCGGGTTGTCAACGGTAACTGAATTCCTAATTTCCGTAGCAGAGCGCGGGGATTTTGCTAGTATACTAATAAAAGGCAAAGCCCTCACTCACTCACTCTTTCATCACTAATTCTCCAACTTCCCGTGTAGCTAGAAGCATGAAACTTTGGGAAGTGGTCGAGTAGCCTCTCGCAACAAAAATTGGAGTAAAAGAATTTTAAAAATAACACTCATGGGGGCCGGGGGCCCAAAAACGTTTTTTTTCCTTATATGGCCTATATAAAATTTGAAAATCACCATTTCTCCTATTTCCCGAGTAGGCAGAAGCATGAAATTTTGGGAAATAGTTGAGTACAACCCCGCGATGGTAACGGGAGGAAAAATATTTAAATTATCACTTCCTGGGGGCCGGGGGCCCAAATGAAGTTTTTTCCTAATATGAGCTGTATAAAAACTAAAAATCACTAATTCTCCTATTTCCCGTGTAGGTAGAAGCATGAAACACTGGGTAGTTGATAAGCATACTTCCGTGATGGTAACAGGCGAAAAAAATATTTAAAATAACACTTAATGGGGTCCGGGGGCCCAAATGTAGTTTTTTCTTATATAAAAAAGTGACTCATAACTAATTCTCCAACTTCCCGTGTAGGTATTAGCATGAAACTTTGGGAACTTGCTGAGTACACTCTCTCAACGATAATTGGCAAATACGAATTTTAAAATTCACACTGTTGGGGGCCAAGGGCCCAAAAACGCTTTTTTTCCTTATATGGACTATATAGAGTATGAAATCACTAATTTTCTCATTTCTCGAGTAGGCAAAAGCATGAAACTTTGGGAAGTTGTTGAGTACAAACCAGCAATAGCGACGGGAGGAAAAAAATTAAATTATCACTTCCTGGGGGCCGGGGGCCCAAATGAAGTTTTTTTCCTTATATGAGCTTTATAAAAACTAAAAATCACTAATTCTCCTATTTCCCGTGTAGGTAGAAGCATGAAACACTAGGTAGTTGATAAGCACACTTCCGCGATGGTAACAGGTAAAAACAATATTTAAATTATCACTTAATGGGGGCCGGGGGCCCAAATGTAGTTTCTTCTTTTATTAAAACAGACTCATCACTAATCTCGGATTTACCGCGTAGGTAGAATCATGAAACTTTTGGAAGTTGTTGAGTAGCCTCTCGCGACGAAAATTGGCGTAAAAGAATTTTTAAATTAACACTCATGGGGGCCGGGGGCCAAAAAAGTTTTTTTTCTTTATATGGCTTATATAAAATTTTAAAATCAACAATTCTCCTGTTTCCCGAGTAGTTTTAAGTACACTTTCACGATGGTAACAGGTAAAAACAATATTTAAATTATCACTTACTGGGGGCCGGGGGCTAAAATGTAGTTTTTTCTTATATTAAAACTGACTCATCACTAATTCTCGGATTTCCCGTGTATGTAGAAGCATGAAACCTTGGGAAGTTGTCAAGTAGCCTCTCTCGACGACAAATGGCGAAAAAGAATTTATAAATTCAGCTTCATGGGGGCCGGGGGCCCACAATCTTTTTTTTCCCTTCCATTGGCAATATAAACATTTGAAAATCACTAATCCTCCTATTTCCCGAGTAGGTAGAAGCATGAAACTTTGGGAAGTTGTTGAGCACACTTCCGCGATGGTAACAGGCGAAAAAATATTTAAAATTTCACTTACTTGGGGCCAGGGGCCAAAATGTAGTTTTTTCCTTATATGAGTTATATAAAAACTGAAAATCACTAATTCTCATAATTCCTGTGTAGGAAGTAGCATGAAACTTTAAGTAGTTGTTAAGTAACATTCTGCGATGGTAACAGGTTTAAAAAAACTATATAAATTATCACTTACTGGGGGCCGGGGGCAAAAATGTAGTTTTCTTTTTATATAAAAAACTGACTCATCACTAATTCTCCAATTTCTCGTGTTGGTACCAGCATGAAACTTTGGAGAGTTGTTAAGTACACTTCCGCAATGGTAACTGGTGAAAAAGAATTTTGAAATTCACACTCATGGGGGCCGGGGGCCCAAAAACGTTTTTTTTCCCTTATTCTTGCTTTATAAAAATTAAAAATCCCTTATTCTCCTATTTACCGAGAAGGTAGAAGCTTGAAACTTTGGGTAGTTGTTGGATAACATTCCGCGATGGTAACAGGTGGAACAATTATATAAATTATCACATAACGGGGGCCGGGGGCCGAAGTGTAATTTTTTTTCTTACATGAGCTATATAAAAACTGAAAATCACTAATTCTCCTATTTCCCGTGTAGGTGGAAGCATGAAACTTTGGGCGGTTGTTGAGTACCCTCCCGCAATGGTAGCAGACGGAAAAAAATTAAATTATCAGCTCGATAGGCTCACGGGAAGTGTGTCATTTTTTTACTTTTCGTTTTTGTTTTTCTGCGGGACTACAACTTACAGACAGACAAGACGGTGAAGTTAATATATGTATTATATCCACCATGATCCATTTTGAAATCAATTTGTGTTTTGAATTTGTGTTACGCGGGTTCTCAATGCTTACTGAAATCTTAATTTACCGCAGCAAAGCGCGGGTATTTTGCTAGTATGTAAGATTTTATGCCGTCAAATCTCTCATAACCAGATTAATTCGTTCCAGAGTCTTACTAGTTAAGCGAAACATTCGTTATAAGAAGCGATGTTCCTATACTATTCAATGTAAAATAAAATATTCCGCTCCATGCTGAAAAATATACTCATTAAAAAAAAACTTAACATTGATTGAAATAAAATTAATTATGCATTTTTAAAGAGTGAAACAACTGGAATACAATTTAGATTTTAAGGGGAAAAAAAGCTAAACAAAATGTGAATTTCTGACAAAGAAGTATTACTTTTCAACAAGAAAACTGTAAAAGATATTTGTTTTACCGATGCTTCAAAATTTGACAAAAATGTGTCGTAACAGTTTCGTAGACATTCTTGACACTCCATTTGAAGCATCCATCTCCGTAAATGTTCTTGAAATAGTGCAGATCGTTGATGTTGGCCGATTGTAGTTGCGCACTAGATTAGCCACATTGTTCTCGCTTTTCATTGGTTTTTCGTTTCATTTCAATAGTCATATTTTTTTTCTCTCTCTAATGATTGTCTTCTTGTGTTTTTTTTCGAAGACATTTTAGCACTGGTTATTACACTTTGCACATAAAAAATTATGAATAATGTACCTGACGCTCTTAGAGAAATATAACATTTTTCCAAGAAGATAATTAACCAAGTGACATTTTGGACATGGAAAAAAACTGCTCTTACTTGTTGATTCTGTGGCCCTTATGAAGCTCTTCCGTAGGGAACAGTTTACGCAGCATAAACCAAGAGGAATACATTATGACATTTTTTAAAACATACTCCGTTTATTTTTTAAAAGTAATAATAATATTTAAAAGTGAAGAAAATTATACAACTGGTCTAGATTCTTGATTACATGTAATATGTTATTAACTTTTTATAACGCTAAAATTAATATCGATCATGTTGTCACCTTATACATAAGTGGTAATTACTGTTTTTAAAATACTTCCGCTGGCGGACATTAATCAATGTTTAGATTGTTTTCCCCAAATACAAATCATACTGTAAATTAAATAATGCATGTATTATAATTTTACCTAAAACGTCAATCACCAAAATGGAATTTAATTAATTCTTAAATTTGAGATAACAAGATACTTTAATTACATACCACTTATGAGATAAGTTAAGTCAACTAATTGTCTATGTTATAACAGTAACAAAAATGTGTTTAATGATTTGAATATTTATATGTACAATACTTACATAATAATAAAAAAATGAATCATGTTAACTGACTTAAGTTTGACATTTTTAAAGACCCATAAATACTTTTGCGTAAACAATAACAATAATACATTTTTTAACAAACATCTGCAATAGGAAGTTTAAAACTCACACGACCGTGCATAATCGTCATATATATATTTACGCTAAATTATGTGGCCTAACACTAAGGGACATCACTCTGCTTTTTAAAAATTGTATAATCATTTTGGTTCCCCGATTAACATTAAACACCCTCCACACTATTATTAACTAGATTGTGCCAGGGCGCCGTGGCGCCTGCGGCGCCTACTTTTTTTAGGGCGCCTATGGCGCCAACCTTTTTCAAAATCCCAACTAAATTGTCCTTTTTTGTTAAATACGAAATATTAAACTTTCTGAAATGTACGCAAAGTATTTAATAATAGGGGTTGTAGGGCGCCTAAGGCGCCCACATTGTTTTTTGTCAAAAGCCCAAGTAACTTATCCTTGTTTGATAAATACGAAAAATTAAACTTCCTGGAATGTACACAAAGTATTTTACATCTTTAATTTATAATCATCATGCGCACCGATGCACACCTTGTATTTTAAAATATAAGATCAAACAATGACGTCATATTAAATATTTTTACAGTGCTAATCAACACACGATTATTCAACTGCTATAGACTGTTGTACATCGTTCCTCAGAGTTCCATATCCTTCCCAACAGGGAGTGACTTGGGCTTTTATATTATTTATAATTGAATAATTTCATGAGGACGTTCGATAACAGTTATTTTTGGTGCACTAATTTGGTGCGTATGCTTTCTAAAATTTCTCGGCGTAAAAAAATATTATATGACGTCATTGATTTAGCTCATATTTTAAATTTGGAAAAGGTGATTTGAAGATTGTTAATTATGAAATACTTTGTGTACATTTCAGTAAATTTAATAGATCGTATTTAGTTAGCTGGCACCACAGTACAACACCCACAATTATCAATGACTCACTCATTCCGTAACGCTCAAAGCACACTATGATTAAATAATATTACGTATCTATCATACAAGGACAAGTTTGTTGGACTTTTGAAAAAGGTGGGCGCAAAATAGTTTTAAAATAAAATTTAAAAAAATTCAAACTACATTTATAAGTATATTATGCGTTTTCAATTGATAGATAACAAACTCCTTAATAATAAAGGGAAGCTATCATTTTTTTAAAATCATGTAATTTCAATTTCTTGATTGTCTACTGTTAACAATTTTATAGATCGCAATTCTTTATGATTAAAATTTTTTTAAAAAATTCGACAGGAAAGATAAATGATGTCCCTTAGTTTTAAAAAAAATCTCCCGAATTTCCCATGAGATCATATACAATTTCGAACTAAGACCAAACGCATCTTTGTGTTAGTCCGAGCAATAAAAAATAGATTAAAACACACTGAAATGACAACTATGTGTGCAGCTAACGTATGAGTTATTTAATAAAATAACGTATAACACACAATAATAATTATAAGTATATACGTTTTAAATGTGTTTGTTCAATTGTTTGTGTCACAATTAGCTAACTAAATTTAAATTTTATCCTTTTCTCCTTTTTATAAGATGTGTTATGTCATGCCATTAGTATCACGAAATTATTTTAATATATTTCTTTTAGATCATTGATATATTATGTAGTAAAATTCAAGATCTTAAAATGCAGTTAACAAGTTCTAAGAAATTTCCTATTTCATATTCTACTATATATGTGGGTGTGGGGACAGTTTGTGTGTGTCTATATATATATATATATATATATATATATATATATATATATATATATATATATATATATATACTAGTGTTTGAAGTGCGCCTACAACACCCACTTTTTTTTCAAAAGTGCAAGTAACTTATCCTTGTTTGATACATATAAAATATAAAACTTTCATAAATATATTCAAATTATTTTATAATTGTTTGGGTAATAACCGTCACATAATATTTTACGGGGAGAAACACCACACGCTCTGCTAAGCTCGAAACCATAATGATTATGATTTTACGTCTATATTTTCAATTTAAAAAATATGCTTATTGTGCTACCTTTCTTTTTTAACTGCCATGAACTGTTGTGCTATGCCACTCAGCGTTACGGAGTCAGTGACTTGGGCTTTTTTTAAAATTAAATACGAGCAACAAAGCCCGTCCAAGGACGTTCCGCCACCATTCAGTGGCATGTTGTAACTCCCCTCCAACAGCCGTCTCGACCGGTTTTACATGTGCATCACGTTAAAAATACTATTCATTATAGTTAAAATAAATAACTCGTAAAAACATAGCTTTTTACTATAAATCCCAACGAGCATAACTCAAAAAAAAAGTCTTGGAAGAAATTTGTCCGCGTAAATGGCGTAAACGTTTTCAATATGATTGGCTGTAGGAGTCATATGTGATTGAGGGACCAATCGCTATAGATGACGGGACAGAACGGACAGAAACTTGCCTTTTATTATATAGGATATATATATATATATATATATATATATATATGTATATATATATATATATATATATATATATATATATATACTGTCAAAAGAAATTTTAATCGAAAAATTTAACATATATTCCAAAGGCATCGGCCAATTCGACTTGTCCTTGGTTCCAGTTTGTGTACGTTTTTGAATCAGAGTACATCAGCACCGGAAAATCTTCGCCACTCCACTTGCAGGTGTCAAGTTTTCTGTCAACGACAACGAACCAGCTATCGGTGCGTCCACAATCACCGCTGGAATGATTGATTAAGAACGATCGCTCGTTTACACCGTCGCTGTCTCCGTCGATGCTAAAGATTTCTGCACTTGACAACCGCAGGTCAGTCCACGAGGAACTCACGACTCTCCACTGAGAGAACCAAGTGAAAATGTCCGTGTCCTTACCATCGAATAACGTTGTCTTGACTTGAGTTCTTCCTTTGTAGAGGACTAAAGCAACTTGATAAATGTTTCCCCAATGATTCATGACATCATTATTCCTGTAATGGCTATTACAGGGTTTATCAGAGTCAAACTGAAATAAAAAAATAAAAATAAAAGCAAATAACATTTTTAAGACAAAAATATAATATAAAATTTTTTATATGTATATATATATATATATATATATATATATATATATATATATATATATGATGTCAAACCTCTAATAACGAGGTTAATTCGTTCCGGAGCCTTACTTGTTAAGCGAAACTCTCGTTACACGAACCATTTTTCCATAAAAGTCAATGTGAAATACGATAATCCGTTCGGTGATGAAAAAAATACTAATATTTCAAAATATTTTTATTAACATTTATTAAAATAAAATTACTTAAGAATTATTAAAGAGTCAAACAATTAGAATACAATTAAGATTCGAAACAGAAAACATAAACAAAATTATGAATTTATTATAAATAATTAGACCCTTTTAACTAGAAAACTAAAGACATTTGTTTTTGTCGACGCTACACCTTTGACGCATATATGTCTTAAACGTTTCGTAGACATTCTTGACACTCCATTTGAAGCATCAATCTCCTTAATGTTTCTTGAGAACAGCGCACATCGTTGATGATGGCCGATTGTAGTTGCTTGCTAGAGTTGCCACCTTGTTCTCGCTTTTCAATGGGTTTTCCTTTCATTTTAACAGTTTTTTCCTCTTATAATTGTCTTCTTGTGTTATTTTTTTCGAATAAATTTTAGCACAGATTATTACAACATGCACATAAAATAAAAATACGAATACTGTCTGAATACAAAATTTGTAAAATCGGTTGATCAAAAACGAAAACAATAAGCGAACTGACCGAATGCTTAACACCGAATAATACATCGGGGCGAAAGTGCCTGCTCACTAATGAATTTCCAGGAAAAATCGACGTTCCCTTTCAACGTCAATCGTTATGCGAATCTTCGATCGTTAATGGAGCAACTTTGTCACAAAAAATATTCGTTATGTTAAAGTCTATTTATGAGAGGTGCTCGTTATGTGAGATTTGAATATGTATATGTATATAACTATGTATAAATATACAATGCTTTTTGTGACGGTACGCACCGGTACAGCGTACCGGCACCTTTTTAAATGTGGGAAAATTTACTTTTCTTGTATTTTAACGTGTATTATTATTGGTTAATTATAAAATAAAATTGTTTTAGACATTTAGTATCTTTGCAGTTGTGATTTAGCTTGCATCGTGGTGCGAACTGGTAGTTAAAAGTTAGGCAATCCATCACTAAGTACCGGCACCTATTTTTGTTACAAAAAAGCACTATATATATATATATATATATATATATATATATATATGTATAAACGTATGTATTTGAAATCACATTTAAATACGTTTTTAATCTTTGCTTTAAAAAATGTAAACAACATTTTTATGCAAAAAAAAACATGCATAAAATTTGTTAATTAAGAATATACTTAAAGTCACATTTAAAATGTGTTTTAATTGTTAGTCTGACCATTAACAAAATAGTTGATTGCAACATATTTCTTTGACTTTGTTTCATTTTAATTCATCAAATTAAGAAATAAATTTTTTTTAAAAACGTTAAAAAATGTATTAAATAAAAATCGTATCTCTTACTTCCAGTGTAATTCTAACAGTCGTTTAATTGAAAACGACATTCTCAGTGTTTTATATAAGTCACAGAAATGTATATATATAGAGCAAACTTCATACTCTTATGGTAATTACCATTTTATGTGTGGCTATAGTGTGTGCGAATCTGTGAGAAAAGTGATTTTTTTTTAAAAACATGAAATGAATGCATATGTTGTCAACTATCTTCAGTTTAAACAAACTGGTCACCATAGATTAATAAGTTGTTTACTACAGCTATGATTTACTCCTACCTAAACTAGGTTCGAGCTTTGTGTTCTAAATTCGTGTAATAACGTTATACCATTTCCATTATTCATATCAAAGTGAAGTTCAGCTTCAAACATGTGAATCAGTCGGGTTTCGTATTTTCTTAAATTTATTCGAATCATGATGAAATTAAATCATAAATCTCTTTGACGGTCTATAAAAATAAATGTTCATGAAAAATTGTGGAACTGTTTAACATGTATAAAACATAAGAGTGTATTTGGAAGCTTATTTTGGGGCCAAGTTTTAAAATTGGCCATGGTGCAAATCGTACAAACTGCCAATTTTACAAATTGATAAAAATCTTCTTGATCTTTTTTTTCTATATTAAATTTACAAGCCAAAGGCAATTTTTAATTTTTTAAATATTTTTAAGTAAAAAAAATAATTAAATATAAATTGATATATTGCAAAGATAAACATTTTTACAAAAAAAGTATCATTTCATCGATCATTAATTTAAAAGACAAACTTTGTTTCTCGATATACACTTTACCTGCATACAACCTGTCTGAACAACAAGTGGGATACCATCTCCGGTCTTATAGGCTGCCAAAACAGACTTTCCCACACCAGCTGTGCCACGGAACGCCAGGACCCATTCCTTGCTGGAGACGTTCACCGAGCTCATGTGAAGTTGTGACAAAGACTAAGACATTGATATACTAGTGTATTACCCGTCAAAAATGACGAACATTTTCAAAATAAAAATATAATTATAAGTTAGCGACGGTTCCCTTTACCCTGTAGATAATTTTAGTATAGTTTTTGTAAATGTTCATTTTGCCTGAAAGCCGTATATTGAAGAATGAGATAATGCAGACACAAAAGAAAGAAAAAATAGATCTCATTTCCAAAATTGAACAATGTTATGCGGACTTCCGAAATGAGTTATTTTTGGTGCAGTAATATTTTTTCAAGGCTTTTTTCTTTAGCGCACCACTGTGCGCAAATAGCGTTACGAAAGAAAATACATAGCAAATTATGTATATTGATAGAAGAAAATAAATAGGCACTAAAACAAGCAGAGTGAAAAGAATATACAGCATGTATGCGTCAAAACCCATTAGAAAAGGAACACAAAGCAAAGTTGAAAACTGAGTAGAAAACATCAGAGTTTGGTGAATCAATTTAGAAAGTAGAGATCCCCACCCCCATCCCCCTCCCTTTTTAAACAACTCGTCATTCAACAGGCTCGACTGTAACAGGGACCTGCAATCCCGATACTGTAGCCTAGAATCTGAAACGGTCTTCTTCGGGCCATACGCTGGACATAGCAGATGAGGTTGGAGTGGCGATTGAGACCTACGCTTAACAGTGCTTTGCCTAAATGACCATTAAAAGAAGTAGGTTGCCCAGACAGTGTTTTGCCTAAATGCCCATCAATAGAAGCAGGTTTCCCAGACAGTGTTTTGCCTAAATGCCCATCAAAAGAAGCAGGTTGCCCAGACGGTGTTTTGCCTAAATGCCCATTAAAAGAAGCAGGTTGCCCAAACAGCGTTTTGCCTAAATGCCCATCAAAAGAAGCAGGTTGCCCAGACAGTGTTTTGCCTAAATGCCCATCAAAAGAAGCAGGTTGCCCAGACAGTGTTTTGCCTAAATGCCCATCAAAAGAAGCAGGTTGCCCAGACAGTGTTTTGCCTAAATGCCCATCAAAAGAAGCAGGTTGCCCAGACAGTGTTTTGCCTAAATGCCCATCAAAAGAAGCAGGTTGCCCAGACAGTGTTTTGCCTAAATGCAAACCAAAAGAAGCAGGTTGCCCAGACAGTGTTTTGCCTAAATGCCCACCAAAAGAAGCAGGTTGCCCAGTTATTAACTTACGTTTCAAGAATAATTTACATATTACAGATTAGATTAGATAATGATCAATTTTAGAAAAAAAAAGGATTGACTATTTAATACCTGTGATATTTCTTCCAGCTTGTTTTTGATATCAATGATACTGGTAGAAATCAAGTTAACTATCTCACTTCGCAGGCTAGCTGAAAGTTTAGTGAAACCCTTTAAAGAATCACCCTCTCACATGTTACGACTTGACACGTAGAAAAAATATTTTAAATAATTGTAATGCATACATTTATTATGAATTTCTATGTGATTCGTAAACACCTCGTTAATTTTAAACATTGACTTTAAGGTGAGTTAATAAATTTATAGCTCAACATGTAATGAAAGGTATAGTAATTCTTAACCTGTAGTCTTAAAACGTCATCTGTAATTTAGCTTTAATCGTTATATTTTATTTCGTATGTCGTGTTGTATTTGAGAAAGATATTGAAATGAATATTAGAAAGACTGATAAACAAGCAAGAAAACTCGAAAGATTCCAGAAGGAGCAGACATGAACATTAAATAATACACAGAGATGTAAAGATTTGTTTGGATGTTCAGAGAAGAAAGCAGTGTGAAAAAAAAAGTATTTAACAAGTGTTTACAATTATGACAGAACAGAAAGTGGATTTTATTTTTTACAAACTATTTAAGACGCAATTATTCAAAAACGTTGTTTGAAAAATGATTTGAACTCTTTTTCAATTTTTAATCTTTAGTTGATCTCAATTTTGTTATTTAAAAAAATAACTAAGTGTGTGAAATAATCAAAATATTTGGATAATTATTGTTTCTCCTCGAAAAATAAAAAAAGTATAAGATTTTTAAAATAAAATCTATAGTTTGATTTCGTTATACCCGTTATAAGTTGTTTTTTTTAAATCGAGAACTCTTTTTAATCAATGAAATTTTGCTAATAAGTGTAATCGTTTGAGAAAAAAAATTTTTGGTTAAAATAAAAAGTATTAAAAAAACGTTAATTCATTTTATCAAAAGTATAAGTTATAATTGACCCTTTTAAAAATATGCGTGATTTCACTTTCTTATTTATGTTTGAAGTCATTATTTAGTAGGTCCTTTTTTAGAGCATTTGCCAGTTATTTTTATTGTCTTTAATAATTTTATTCTTTACAGAAATGACTATTGGTACACTACATTTTCTTCGAAAAAACGTAAAAGTCAATTAAAAAATAATTAATAATAATTCTATCGTTTTGCATTTTAAAAAACAATACTGTTAAAATAGCTTACTTAATCAGTATACCTGTATAAAGTAAAGAACTATTTTTTTAAAAAGTGGTATGCTTTAAAATGGATATTCCAAAACATAGAAAAATTAATAAAAAATTAGACAACATTTGAAAAAAAAATATCTGACACATTCACTCAGTAAATGACTTCTCACCATTAAAAAGACATGCCTTGTGCATGAAGAGCACCATGAGACCGATGATTCTAATTTCTCTAACCGATTGAATCATGTTGTTTCCTTAGTTTTGTATCAAGCTAGGAATATATTTAGCAGAAGTCACAGAACGATACTTTCCAGCTGAATAAATTCAAATAAGGCTATGGCATTTACAGGTTGATCTCCTTTCCATTTATATATTGGCCAGTCACAATAGCGAACATGATCTATAAACAGACAAGATCCATATCATTCAGAGAAATAATTGCGTGTTTAAGGGCAAGTGGGGGAGTTGGGGTTTAACGTTACATTTTTTGTTGCCAAGGAATGCCTCATTTTTTAATAGCTTATATAATTTAAAAAAAAATAATAACTTGTTTCCGGGTGGAGGAAAGTATCTGGACAAAACTTGGTGCACAAAATACTTCATAGCCCATTTTACTAGTGCAAAATGTATGTAAAATCATAAAGACCAGTAATGTGGAACCAGAGACTATAATGTTGTTTTTGTTTTTCTTATACGAGAAATATAAATATTATTTTAAACATGGGCTACTGGGGGAATAGATGGCTCGTTACCAAACTTGGTAAATATATTTATTATTATCCATAATGAAATATAGAGGTTTTTAAAGTTTACAAGATATACAATTTTCTTTCTTTTCTAATATAGATAATACAAGCACAATATATATTTTTAAAAAAATCTTGCAACCGGATTGTTTAATATATCTAGACGAAACTTGGTGAAAAAAAAGCAGAAAGCATCATACCCATATCACACTAATACAGGAAATTCAACTCATAATACCCCATAATTTTGCGCAGGGGACCAAAACTGACAATTTTCTTATGCGAAAGTTATAAAAATAATGTTAAACATAGACCAATCGGCAATTGATGGATCTTCGCAAATGGATAGATCTTAGCCAAACTAAGTAGATACAAATTTGGTAGACCATATACAAATATCACAGTACAATCTTCTCCTAATGTCCATTCCTTTGGGACCGAGGAACTGGTACTCCGTGGCCGTCCATAAAGTACGTCACGCTCCAGAGGGGGGAGGGGGTGTAAGAAAGTGACAGTTTGTGACAGGGGGAGGGGTTGTCCGGCCATGTGTGACGTCACGCTGTTTTATATTAAATTTTGATTATTTTGTTAATAAAAAACAACATTTTTGTTCGAAAGTGTGACGTACTTTGGGGGGGGGGTCCAAGATGTGTGACAGTTTGTGACAAGGGGGAGGGGTTGTCCGACCATGTGTGACGTCACGCTGTTTTATATTAAATTTTGATTATTTTGTTAATAAAAAACAACATTTTTGTTCGAAAGTGTGACGTACTTTAGGGGGGGGGGTCCAAGATGTGTGACAGTTTGTGACAAGGGGGAGGGGGGGAAATTGTCAAAAATAGCGTGACGTACTTTATGGAAGGACCCTTTAAAAAATGTTTTTATTACTTTGATATGTAAACATTTAAAACATTATTCCCAATTCCATTTTACAAGATCTTGATCCATATTAACAAAATATTTCAACCATAATCATAATTAATCAACATGGATTTAGAACAATAAATCTTGCACCGATAGGTCCTGGGGGTCTTTAATGTCATTATTTTTCTTATTTAAAGTGAATAAACATATTTTAAAATTTGGATGGATGAATAAAGACCAATTTTGGTATAATACACAATAATAGCCATACAAAAATTGCCATATAAACATTTAATTCGTTAATCCACTCATTTCATAAACTTTGTAAAATACATTACAAATAGATACGACCCGCGGCATAGCATACGCCGCAGACTTGCTCTTCATAGACTGTGCAAAGAAAGGTGGGGAGGGGGGTGAGAGTTGGACACAAACAGCAGCACGTAATAATGAAAAAAAATAGCGAGTAAACGTGGAGACATGCGTACTGAGGTTGTTGTTACCCGCCCTCCCCCACCCCTTTTATCACTACCATCTCTTAAACATAAACTGTGATTGGAAGACCCTAGTGAGGGTTAGTCATGTTTAGGGTTGTTATTTACGTGTTGTTGTTTTGTTTTTTT
>CALYLW010000640.1:32500-52500 GCA_944989445.1 Ampullaceana balthica | reverse complement strand
AATTTAATATAAAACATCGTGAAGTCACACATGGCCAGATCCCCCCCTTCCCCATGTCAAAAACTGTCACACTTTCTTACACCTCCTCCCCCCCTCTGGAGCGTGACGTACTTTATGGACGGCCCCATTTAGGTCATCAAAGCGAAAAACCGCTCTCCTGTTTTAGCTTTTATTCTTGAAGATATATCAGCGTTACACGAACGTAACTCGCCAAAGATTGTCAATTTAACACATGAGTTTCTACTTTAACACTCACCTCCATCTCACATAGATTTATTTTGTTCTACAGACCTTACACTATCAGCAATATATATGTATATATATATATTTATATATATATAAATATATATATATATATATATATATATATATATATTCTATTATGCATATATAAACCTTTACCTACCTAGATATTTACAGACCACTGGAGCGTAGCAGAACAAAGAGCGAAGTAGTGATAATACAAGACATATTTTATTCTAACTAAGAAATATAACACAAATATAATGTGATAAAACCATCAGATAGAAAGAACTAGTGATAAAAACGATTTTCTTATTCCGTATGCAAGCTATGCAAGAACAAACACATACAAGTCTTCGTCTGGATTTCGGGCATGGATTGGTTTATCTGATCAATCTTTATCGTACGTCTTTTGTGTGTGTGTGTGTGTGTGTGTGTGTGTGTGTGTGTGTGTGTGTGTTTTTATCTGTTATTGATAGTGGTCTACTACAAAATGACAAATGACATCCTAGAAGCAATCCATTACCAAAATTAAAAATAAATAAAATAGAATAATGAATTTTTTTTAAAAATATAAAATTGAAGTGTTTATTGGTACCCAAGAACCAAATGCTATCTAAAAGCTATTTGTAGCTGACTACCAATATTTATTGGAAACAACCAATCCTATAAAGGCGAAACTTAATAGCTACTGAGATAACTTTTTAAAATCCATCAAATGTATCAAGATTTATTGGTCTCATGGTTGTGATTTGGACTGGTGAACTAAATGTTGTGCCAATTGTTATTTTCTTGACTTTCTTTTCAAAATTTATTTCAATAATCTATAATTTGTAAATATGAGGTTGTGTACACTTAAAAAAGGAAATAAGTGCAATGATTGTATCCATAAATTTAATTAATGTTGTAGTTTTATTTTTAGGGTCTGGATTAGGTTTAGTTGTCTATTTTGTAAATTAAAATAGAAAAAAAAGCAGCCAAAAATACCAAATATGGATCGCACCGTTCTCTTTGCTTTTACCAATAAAATAGATCGTGGTAAAAATAAAAACAAAACCCGACCAATGACCTACGCCAGCTGTTACAAATACTAATTCGAGTAGTTAGTCAATGATATTCAACAGCAAACTCAGAATATCACCTAGTAGTAGTTTTATAAAAAATTAATAATAGTGGAGTACCAATAGCTCTCCACAAGCTATTGGCAGATGGCTACCAATTTTCTTCAAACTAAAAGAGTCTACGATTGAGATTGAACAGTAAATGTGTGTAATTTATTTAACAATAAATGTACCACCATACTTAAAAAGGCAAAGTCAGTCATTTTAACTAATTATTAATTTTATGACTAGCTCATTCATCTTTTTCATTAATGAACAATTAAATGATAAAAATAGCTCATAACAAATATTACTTTTCCTTATAAAGATACATATTTAGCCCTGTCTGTCTGAAGGTCGCATTAATTAAATAACTCTTATTGTAAATAACGCTAGAAAACGAATAATTAATGAAGAATAAAAGTTTATGTTTACCAATCACAAATATTACCCCATGCAGCAGGTCCGACGACGTTTTTACCCCCTGAACGGTTCAACACTGCCGCTTATATATATATATATACACATATAGTCTATATAGGTCTGATTTTGGGATAAACGAAAAAAATGGATGTTTTTTAAAACGTCTTAGTCTAAATTCTATAATCTTGGGTGACCCGTGAAAACGGCCCCAGACAAATTGTTATCAATTTTTAACACAAAAAAAATATTAATTTTTTTTATCATTTTAAGCTATTCTACCTTTTTCGCCCTCAAAAAAAGGGGGAAAATTGAAGTATTATTTCTTGTGATGGTATTATAATGTTTCTTGTCAACAAACAACCGTGATTAGTACCGTTTCGCGTAAAGAATATTAAATTCACTCTAGTGATATCATTATTAGTGTTTATTTTGAAAGCTAAACCTAACACTGAACATGTGATTAAAAATACGAATATAATATTTGATTGTACATTTTACTATTAGTCCATCTATTAGTCCTGGGCCGTTTTGTAGGGGCCGCTATGTCGGAGCCAAATTGTCGGTGCCATTTTGTTGATGAAACCAGATATATATTTATATATATATACATTCATATTGAGGGCGGAATTTGGGATAAACGAAAAAATGCATGTTGTTTAAGACGTCTCAGCCAAAATTCACTAAATATTGATATACAGCGCTAGTTTTAGGTTACATAACATAACAAAAAGCTAACGGGTTTTTATCTCTAGTGTTTCCAACGTTAACTTATATGTCGATTTCCAGACATAAAACAGATTATTGACGACACAAAGATATTATTCAGATAATTTAAGAAATTCATTTTCCAGAACCAATTAGTATTTATAATATTAGCTATTTTTCGTATTTCATACGTGGAATGGTGTTGTAAATCATTGATTTATTTAAGTATAGTTTAACTTACTCCTAGGATCAATTTTGAAAAAGCAAATGCATAGGATAATGACAGAGCTTGAATTAAGTTTTACAGTAGCTTTTTAGTTTTGAGGATGTGGACATGCACACAAATATGACATTTGTGTTTAGAAAATAGCTCACAGATTTAATTGTTAAAGGTTGTATGTGGTTGACACGGGATAATCTATTAAATGGCACTGTATAGAAACTGAAATATGGCATTTAAGTTACCCTAGAAGTACTTTACACAGAAAACATTACTTTAACTGTAATGATCAATAATGATTGATACTGTTGCTTTTGTTCGGGTAGTTCCTACCCTTCTGTTGTTAAGACTTGCTGGTTACAAACTATTAACCTTTTTCGTTTTTTTAAATTTATTTTAAAAAAAATTCAAACTCAATCCATATCAACAGTTAAAATAAAGACATCTTCTTAGAGCTAAAAACACTCTGGCTTGAGATACAATTTAAAAAAATGTGTAATTAATTAAGCAAAAATCACTATCCTCCTAGAAAGGCTGATGCAGATTTTCTAACAAAAAATTTAATTTAACTGTAAAAACTTTATTTTTAAGAAGATACATTGAACGTTTAATAATACAAATTTTAATAGACGGGCAGCACTATTAAGGAGTATAATAAAAAAGAATTTTAATAAAGAATTTTAAAAAAAAATTGATGCATATAAAAATGTGTCTTTAGTAATAAATACTATTATCTTTGGAGAGGAGATTGGCACCGTCAAGTCTACCAAGCCCGAGGAAGTTCTAATTAAAACATTAGAACCACCTACGAACACGCGGTAATGGGGAAACAAAATTCAGCAGTTACAATGACGTTTTGACCCGTGACGTGTTTACGCCGAACTGTTTGACCTTGCCTATTCAGCAACAGGATATCTATTCATCAATTCACTGTATTCATTAACTGATTTTACAACACTGTGTTACACAGTTTATTGCCTTGATTACGTTTAAAAGAATCGTTTTCTTCTTGATAATGTAAGTTATTTATCAAATATAACACAATATATATAATATATTAGAGATGCTAAAATTAAACATTAATTAATCGATTAATTGTTATTTTTTTAATCGATTAAAATTAATTTAATGGAATTAAATTTAAGAAAATTTTTTAAGTATTTCTTTTCAATTTTTAAATTAATATTTAATTAGTTTTTTTTTAAAAAGTGTTATAGAAATATTATTTACGTCAATTCTACAGTTTGAATTTACAATATTTGTGAGTGAACTCTAAATTTAAGTCATGGATTGTTGCAGATCAGAAACAAATAATTATTAGTGAAGAAACGGCTATGTGACATTTTTGTAGTTTTGAGATATGGACATTTTTAAGTTCAAAACTATGCAGTTTTATTATTTTTAAACTAAATTAACAATAAACAAAAGCTTTAACAAATTTAGACATTTCCTTATAATGTTTAAAAAATAAAATTGATCTATGAAAATTAATTTATTAATTTTTCCCGATTAATCGAACAAGATTTTTTTAAATCAGTACTGCCATAATTTCTCGTGCGATATGGTGATCTTCAATCGAGCGCCTCCTCAGCCGGCGGATAGGGGAAAGCCCACCAGCGGTGGAGGGTACCGGGGAAAAAAATACCCGAGAAAGACAAAAACCAGCCCTACGCCTTATGGGAAATGGAGGGATCCACAAATTCTGGGGACCCAACCCGAACAAAAGCAGCTACCCATTGGACTGTGAGGGGCAACCCCCAAGTGGTTGCGCGCAAGGCTAACAACCCTGCCACATAAAAAAACTATGCTACAAAAAGATCGAAAAGAGCAACAAAAGACATTTCAGTCCTGGTAGAGGATGGATTCCTTGATGAAGAAAATATGACGCCTAACAGTGAAAGCCAAAATCTGGAGGCCATTAGGCCAAGAATCATTATTTCCACCAGGACCACCACCGTCATAGGAGATGAATGACAATGGTGAGATTTGCGGACCTATGTACCCCAGCAGATCAGGTCATAGGCGGGAGTATTTTCCAGCACAGGAGAATACTTAAAGCCACATGGGTCTCAGCCGACATGCGAACGATGAACCAAATAGACCGTGGATGTATTGGTAAAAAAATTCTGGCGATCTCTCCAAGACGTACGTGTAAAGAGAGGAGCTGATGTTACCTTAAGATCGTCATCTTCTTGGGACCAGGCTGAAATTAAAGCTAAAGAGACAGTATAACCTGACCAGCATATAGGTCTCGCTATAATACCTCCGTACTGAAGGACCAAGCCCTACAGGAAGAATTGAAGATCTCACTATCAAATAAGTTCCATGCTCTACATGAAATACTTGAAGACGAGACCATTGAAGAAAAATGGCAAAGCGTGAATGAAACAGTCCAATGGACATGCGAAGCAGTGCTAGGGAACAGGAAACGGGCACACAAAGAATGGATAGCAGCAGGTACACTGAGTAGAATAGAATAAAGGAAAATGAAGAAAACAGAATTAAACAACAGCCGCACGTTAGCGCAGAAAGTCCCAGAAAGAGTATGCAGATGCAAATAAGGAAGTTAAGGAAAGCATCAAGAGAGACACAAATAAATTTGTTGATAAACTTGCTAGAGAAGCAGAAGATGCAGCGCACGAGGGGAACATGAGCGAACTGTTTGATACCATTAAGACTTTGTCTGGGAATTTTATCAAGGCAGAGAGACGAGTGAAAGATAAAAAGGTAAACACCATACCAAATAAAGAGTAACAGAAAGGGATATGGAAAGAGCACCTTGAAAAGCTTTTAAACCAAAGAATCCACCATATATTCAACCATATGATAATGACCTAATTGACTGCAATATCTCCACCAGAGAAGAAATTGCAGGGCCATTAAACAACTCAGAAATGGAAAGGTTTCAGGGCCAGATGGCATACCAGCAGAATCACTGAATGTGGACTTGGAAACCAGTCAGGAAATGATACACCCTCTGTTTATGAAGATATGGGAAGAAGATCAAGTTCCTTCCGATAGGAAGAAGGGATACCTCATCAAGATCCCAAAGAAATGGGATTTAAGCTCCTGCTCCAACTACAGAGGGATCACATTGCTGTCCATCCCAGGAAATGTTTTCAACCGTGTACTACTCAACATGATGAAAAACGCTGTAGACACTCTGTTGCGGGACCAACAAGTCGGCTATCGCACCAACAGATCCTGCACTGACCAGATAACGACATTGTGCATCATTCTAGAGCTGTAACGAGAGTGGAACTCACCTCTCTATGTCAACTTTGGTGACCATGAAAATGCCTTCGACAGTGTGGACTTGCAAACCCTGTGAAATTTGCTAAGGAATTATGTGGTACCATAAGATAACTGATATAATGAGAATCACGTATGAAGGGATAAACTGTCGAGTTTTCCATGGTAAGCAGTTGACAAATGCTTTCCAGGTGAAGACTGGTTAGAGACAAGGTTTCTTGCTGTCACCATTCCTGGTCTTCTTAGACATTGGCCGGGTAATGAAAACATCAACACAGCTAACAAAAAAAAAGGAATGACATCCAATAGACCTTGTGGGATAAACTTGATGATGTTGACGTTGCTGATGACCTTGCCCTTCTTGCAAGAACAATAACATCATTTATCTGCCCCGCTGTGCTGAATGCTCTCTCACTATCCATTCTTGTTAAATGTACTGATTTCTGGTTATTGGTTTTTAATTTCTATATAATTGTTTATAAACTCATTAATGTTAATTTAGTTTGATTTTTAAAAAATTCTTTATACAGTGATATCCGGATATGCAATACGTATTTGCCGAATCCGGATAGTCTCGAAAATCCCGATAACCGGTCCGAATATCTGGTCCGGATATCTGACATTCCGGATATCTGGCTGTCCCCTACTATCTATCTATCATAACATATCCTCTCCTATCCAATATGTATATATATATATTTCTTTTGACGTTGCTATACATTTATCTAGCTATAATTTTTCGTCAGTATAGCAATCAAAATATTGTTATAACAATATTTATATTATAAAAATGTCCCTCTATTTTTATTATTTTAAAACAAGCAGGATATGCGATAGTCTAAGCTTCTTCCCCAAGGAAACAAACAAGTGTGAAAATGACTCTCTTTATTGCCCCGAGAAACGTTGTATATGTTTCTAGCCTACGAAAGCACTTTTTTTTTCAATATACTTTCACAGAAAATATTATAAACATTTAGATGACTTGA
This sequence comes from Ampullaceana balthica, assembly GCA_944989445.1. NCBI lineage: Eukaryota > Metazoa > Mollusca > Gastropoda > Lymnaeidae > Ampullaceana > Ampullaceana balthica. The sequence continues at coordinate 45,571 of CALYLW010000640.1, read as the reverse complement.
AAGAATATTGACGCACCACCTTTACTAGATTTAAATATAAAATTTATTTTTTTCTACTAGAGATACTCTTATTTACCTACTAATTAGGTATTAAATTATTACATGTTCTCAGGGGATGTAACGAGAATGGCATATTGCTGGGACATGAAATGTTTTTTCTTTGAAGAATTGTATTAATTATAACGGGTATAAATTAGTAGCAAATATTTACCTTATTTCATTTGCAAACAATTAATACAAGAAGACCATCTCAAGTGAACATATGTATACTAAATATTAAGTTAAGATAGCACAAAGTACATTGAATTAGTAACATTGTCTAGATTATATATAAGTTGTTGTTTCGAAAGCGTTTTTCCTTTAAGATGCTTCTAATAACCCCTTTATGTTTTAACTTTGTTGGTTTGGTAATTCAGGCATTTTCAAACACAGAAATAGGTATGTTATAGCTAATTAATATCTATAAAACTATTTTTCAAATGTGTATTAAATATTTTAAAAGATAATGATCTTCTTTAAAAAAAATTATATTTTCAATGATATATCTATATATTAGGGCTACGGAAAAAAACGATTAATTTCTCGATTAATCGTTAAAAAATGTAACGATTATTTTTTTAACGATTAATCAACCTACCACTTATGAATGTACTGGGAGTCAAAAGTAAAAAAAAATTCGGCCGATAAATAGAAACTAATTTCAGGACGATTACATGAATATTTTTGTTTTAAACTATTGACTGACGTGAATGTTCAAAATGTTTATAAAGTTTATTGTGTCTATTGAGAGAAATCGTTAGCCTACAATGCAATGTTTCCTCCAAGTCTAAGCTTCGTTGGTCCGTGTGCAAAGTTTAAAAAAAAAGTATTGTGCAAAGTTGCACAACGTCCATTTGTTGTACAATATTTTACAAAATTTGCTGCGCGGTGATTCTAAACTCCTGCGTGGCGTGAGTCAAATTTCTGCGCAGCAGCGCTGCTTAATGGTAACATTGCTACCATGGTTCTAACACTTCGCTTACATATCACCTGCATACCTAGCATCCACTACAGCATCGTGAACTTCAGCTGAGACAATATAAAGCTATGTGAGCGATTGTTCAGCTCGGCTGGTTAATTTTCAATAAGACCCGCTCATCACTTAAACCAAATAATGTTAATACACTTGTCTGATTGCGTTGTTAAAAGATGTCATATAAAGATGACATTCTAGTGTTATTTCGATTTTCGACACGTATTTTAATAAATGTTAGTTATGACAACATAAATATAAATTTTTGGCTTTAATCGAAATTAACAATTAATTAATCGTTAATTTTTCAAAAGTTCTGTATTAAATTAATCTTTAACAGCCCTAATATATATAAATATAAATATATGTATATATATATATATATATATATATATATATATACGACTATATATATATATATATATACGACTATATATATACTATTTTTCACCTTAAAAAGTCACTATCTCAAAACTACAAAATATCACATATCCGTTACTTCCCACATAATAGTTTGTATCTGATCTGCAACAATCCATAATTTAACATTAGAGTTCAGACAGACATTGTGTAAATTCAAATTGTAGCACTTACGTAAGTCTTTTTCTATAAATAAAAAAAAATTAATTAAAAATACAAAAAAAATATCTTCTTAAATTTAATTCCATCAAATTAATTTTAATCAATTAAAATTTTAAACGATTATTCGATTAATTAATCGTTAATTTCGGCAGCCCTAATTTTAATGGTTTTTTTTTCTTTCTGTATGATGAATTCAAAAATATTATACTACTGTTGTCCAAAACCAGAGAAGCATAAGTTAGCATAAAATGTAATGTCCACCTTATTTACAATGACATGTTTTTCTCTCCTTACATTTGTTTGCATAGCAAAATAGCCAACGTAACAATATAATTGTGTCCTGTTCTCACCGTCTTAAATAAATTAATGAACAAAATGCTCTAGATAAAAGTAACTTGAAAAATATCGACATCTATATATTTATTCGTATACTTATTTTTAAAAAACATTCATTTAAGATATCAATCACTAGAGGCAAGTACCCGGCTATTCCCGGGTTTAACGACAACAGCAACAACAACAAAAACAACAACAGCAACAAAACAACAAAAACAAACAACAAAAACAAAACAACAACAAACAACAACTACAACAACAACAGCAACAACAACAAAGCAACAACAACAAAGCAACAACAACAAAACAACAACTACAACAACAACAGCAACAACAACAGCAACAACGACAAAAACAACTACAGAAACAGCAACAGCAACAAAACAACAAAAACAAAACAACAACAAAAACAACAAACTTTACAACAAAACAACTACAACAACAACAGCAACAACAACAAAGCAACAACAACAAAACAACAACTACAACAGCAACAACAACAAAGCAACAACAACATGAAGGACATTGTCGTCGCAGGGCAAGGGATGTGGACAACAACAGCAAAAACAACACAAAAGCAACAACAGCAAAAGCAACAACAACAGAAACAACAACAGCAACAACAACAAAAACAACAACAAAAACAAAACAACAACAAAAACAACAAAAACAAAACAACAACAACAACATCAACAACAAAACAACAACAAAACAACAACAAAACAACAACAACAACAGCAACAACAACAAAGCAACAACAACAAAACAACAACTACAACAACAAAAGCAACAACAAAAGCAACAACAACAAAGCAACAACAATAGCAAAACAATTATTTTATGGCGATAGTTGCCTTCTTGTTAATCTCGACACCAAAATGTTTATTATTTTGCGTCATTATTTTACGTCTTAATTTTCAATAATTTTTAATTTATATAGCTCATATAAGGAAAAACTACATTTGGGCCCCCGGCCCCCAGTATTTTATATATTTTGAACGAAACCTGTTTAATAACCTTTCCGGTATAATTTTGTGTACGTGTACCAAATTTCACGTTATTTGGTTGTCTGGATCTTGAGTTATTAGGGAACAGACAGACAGACAGACAACAAATGCGTCTTATATATATAGAGAATTATACAAATTATGTGTGCTTATAATAGACAAATAAACTCGTCTTTCTCAGCCTATATAAAAAGCCTTTAAAATAATTTACAAATAAAACAAACCCGTAAAAACAAAGTTTTTGACCATAAATCCCTTATATATGAGACATAACTAACAGTATTGATTATTTTCAAACATTTACAGACTGACACCGAGTGATGTCCCTTGTCTTTAATAAATGGTAGTGGGATGTGAGGGGGTGTCGGCACGACGGTCGGCGTCAACACGACGGTCGGCGTCAACTCAAACTCACGTGGAAGTGGGAGAAAAAAACAAAAACAAACCGTGAATTTAAATTACATACCTCATATAAGGATAAACTAAAAATGCATTAATTTAATTAAGGTACGTTCGATCGATCTGAAATTTTGATACGATGCATTGTTAGGTTAGACGGGTCCGTGTGCCAAATTTCAGTTCGATCGGATCATGGGAAGTGGGTCATTTTTGACTTCTGTTTTTCCGCCCGCCGAGCCCAAGACAGAGAGAGAGAGACGGCCGCGAAGTTAATATAAGGGATTTAATAAAACAAACCCGTAATAAAACAAACCCGTAAAAACAAAGTTTTTGACTATAAATCCCTTATATATGAGACATAACTAACAGTATTGATTATTTTCAAACATTTACAGACTGAATCTGTCTTAACACAAGTTTGCTTCATAACCCTAGGGGGGGAGGGGTGGGGGGGAGGGGTGGGTGGGAGGAGAGGGGAAAAGTCTGGTCACCGATTCGCTTGACCGAGCTCAGAGTGACACGTAAAATGTAAACAAAAGCGCACCGTCGTTTCGTTGGGTCGCCTCAATGCTCAAACTTTCACGTGGCAAAAAAACAATAACAAATCGTGAATTTAAATTACATACCTCATATAAGGATAAACTAAAAATGCATTAATTTAATTACGGTACGTTCGATCGATCTGAAATTTTGATACGATGCATTGTTAGGTAAGACGGGTCCGTGTGCCAAATTTCAGTTCGATCGGATCATTGGAAGTGGGTCATTTTTGACTTCTGTTTTTCCGCCCGCCGAGCCCATGAGATGATGAGAGAGAGACAGACAGAGAGAGAGACAGAGACGGCGGTGAAGTTAATATAAGGGATTTAAAAAACAAAGTTTTTGACTATAAATCCCTTATATATGAGACATAACTAACAGTATTGATTATTTTCAAACATTTACAGACTGAATCTGTCTTAACACAAGTTTGCTTCATAACCCTAGGGGGGGAGGGGTGGGTGGGAGGGGGAGAGGGGAAAAGTCTGGTCACCGATTCGCTTGACCGAGCTCAGAGTGACACGTAAAATGTAAACAAAAGCGCACCGTCGTTTCGTTGGGTCGCCTCAATGCTCAAACTTTCACGTGGCAAAAAAACAATAACAAATCGTGAATTTAAATTACATACCTCATATAAGGATAAACTAAAAATGCATTAATTTAATTACGGTACGTTCGATCGATCTGAAATTTTGATACGATGCATTGTTAGGTTAGACGGGTCCGTGTGCCAAATTTCAGTTCGATCGGATCATGGGAAAGTGGGTCATTTTTGACTTCTGTTTTTCCGCCCGCCGAGCCCAAGACAGAGAGAGAGAGAGACGGCCGCGAAGTTAATATAAGGGATTTAATAAAACAAACCCGTAAAAACAAAGTTTTTGACTATAAATCCCTTATATATGAGACATAACTAACAGTATTGATTATTTTCAAACATTTACAGACTGAATCTGTCTTAACACAAGTTTGCTTCATAACCCTAGGGGGGAGGGGTGGGTGGGAGGGGGAGAGGGGAAAAGTCTGGTCACCGATTCGCTTGACCGAGCTCAGAGTGACACGTAAAATGTAAACAAAAGCGCACCGTCGTTTCGTTGGGTCGCCTCAATGCTCAAACTTTCACGTAGCAAAAAAACAATAACAAACGTGAATTTAAATTACATACCTCATATAAGGATAAACTAAAAATGCATTAATTTAATTACGGTACGTTCGATCGATCTGAAATTTTGATACGATGCATTGTTAGGTTAGACGGGTCCGTGTGCCAAATTTCAGTTCGATCGGATCATGGGAAATGGGTCATTTTTGACTTCTGTTTTTCCGCCCGCCGAGCCCAAGACAGAGAGAGAGAGATGATGAGAGAGATGATGAGACGGCCGCGAAGTTAATATAAGGGATTTAATAAAAAGCGACCTTCTCTTGATAGTAAAAAAAAGAGACATTAGACAGTGGCGTAGCGAGATAGAGTAAATGCTCCGGTTGGTACTTTTCTATTAGCGGCTAATTCCTATTTGCTAATTTGCATATGTAAATTGATATATAAATTTTAAAAGAAATTAAAGTGACGCTTTTTATCAAAACAACGTTTAAAATCAATTAAGAAATTAATAGAACGAAGTTTTCTGTAATATGTTAACGTTTGTATTGCCAAAACTTCAATCTCAATATTAAAAATAAATTCTTCTGGTACTAACAATACGGAGCTGAAACAACAAGAATACCATGATAAAGTGACTCCCAACAGTTGTAACTTAATTCGATCTACACATTTACAGCACTGTGTAGTTTGAACAAAGAAACAAACGTTACGGGCAATAATTCATAATTATATTTTGGCTTTTATTTTTGTACCATTTAACCTGTGTTTCCATACCGGGTAGAACGAACTATCTTTCTTATTTAAATAAAGCTTTTAAGTTTAATCTAACATTGTTATCTTAAACATAATTATTAATAAAAAATATATACAATGAAGTATTTTAAATAAAATTTTAAACATTTATTTTGACCTATCTTTAATAGGCATGAAAATAACGATATCTTTACTGTCTCTGTTTTCTGCTACAAAGAGGCAAAAGTAAAAACAAAAATGTGCAATCTTATTCTACGGATGAACGCATTATTCTAAATAGTCAAATAGTGTTACACACAAAAATAGTACGCTAATCCTTGATGTGTTTAATTGTCAACGCCCAGAGTTAAGAAAAATGAACTGAGAATTGTGACGAGCAAAAAAAAATAACTATGACATTAATAAAATAAATACGCATTTACACAAGATACTTAAGCTATAAAAAATATATTAAAGGAATATTAACAACTTGCACCACATGCTTTTATATATGTGTGTGTGTATATATTCGTATATATATATATATATATATATATATGTATATATATATATATATATATATATATATATATATATACAGATACATTTATATATAGTTGGGACGTAATCAAAGAATATGTATATCTATAAAGGGTGGATAAAAATTGAGTAAAATTTTATCCTAAAGCAGTGTTGCTCAATTATTTTCTGTCACGCCCCCAAAAGGAAGAAGAAAACATTTCGTGCCCCCCGAGCGACAGTAAATAGTATCATTTGTCTATAAAATTGTTATAAGTGCACCATTTCGTGCCCCCTTTAGGGAGCTTTGCGCCCCACCCCCCTGGGGGCGCGCCCTACTATTTGAGAAACACTGTCCTAAAGTAATATTTAAAATTAAATTAAAATAGTAAAAGAAAAGAAAAACTATGAGAACGATAATGCAATCTATGTATATAAGTAATTATATATATATATATATATATATATATATATATATATATATATATATATATATTATATATATATATATGTGTGTGTGCGTGTTTGTGTTTGTGTCTGTGTGTTTGTGTGTATGTGTATGTGTAGTTGTATTTGTTTCTCATAATTATAACACTTCATATTACTACTTAGAATGATGTTTTAAAATTTCCTCATCGAACTAGAAGGTCCTATGATACAACTCTCAGATTGTGTAATCAAATAAAAAATGTATGTCAAAAACATAGATTTTGATTAGAGTTGATTTTCGGGTTGATGCATGCTATTTTATAAAATGTGTATGCAGTGTCGACTGCTGACAGCGTTAAGACTTCAGCGATGTGCAGGGCGCCATTCATAGAAGACAACAACGTCATTATACATTGCATGTCTTCTTCATTTCCTGTGCAAGCAGTGTGTAGGTTAGACATTGGCACTGAGGTAAGTTGCTCTATTGTCATTTTATTTTTGAATCAACTGTTATTATAAACACTGTGGGGCATAACATATCAATAGAAATTGAATTTTTCAATTTAAACGATGCAAATATAAATACATTAGACATAATTAGTAAACTATTTTAATGCATGTAAATGTATTACACATATTAAAATAGCGACATCTTCAGATTTTTACATTTGTGTTCAGTCACCTTTTGATGGATAACACTCTTGCCAATCAATTATAAATTTAGTAGGGACAAACGGCGTATTAAGTATTAAAGAAGAAAAAATATATTTAGGCATCACGGAAAAAACAGCTATCATGGGCGTTGTCAAGGGGGTTGGGCAAGGGGGACATTTTGCCCCCCCCCTAGTTTTTAGAAAAAGTGTAATAAAAATGTCATAAAGTTGTAATAATAAAACTGAATTAAATTTCCTGAAAGTTTATTTCATTGAAGACGGTGTACATATATATTACATAAAAAATGAATTATATCTGCAAGTATAACTGATTACATTACTGATTGTTCGAAATATTCCAGTTGTTTAACAATTTCTGTCACATTTTCAGAAAAAATCAGCAAGCTTTAATATTTATGTGTCCATCTATTTTCACATAGAAAGGGACCATTTGGAATTATGATTCTTGCTGATTACTTTTTTATAAATAATACTATAATTGACTGAGAAAGTTTTTTTGCTAAGGATATTGCCAATAATTAACTTATTTCAGATTTTGCAGAGGCGCAAGCTCGCAAAATTTGCTTGAGCGTTGTAAAAACCAATGTAGAAGTAGAAGATACAAGCAAACCAATGCTTGTGTATGTAGTTTATAATGTTAAATTACATACATGTTATATAAACTGTCAACTAGTATACCAAAACAAAACATTTTAATTACAGTAGTAACATCCTTTTTACTAGTCTTATATTAGCTTGCTTAAGTTTAATCGGACTATTTTTAATATCTCAATTTTGAACCCCATCCCGTTATCCAATCATTCTGAAAATTTGCACACATGTTCAATTTCGGTGATAGTAGTTTTTGAATTTTTACGGACTTTTTCCATGGCTAGATTTAATTTCATTAAATATTTTAGATTTACGTAGCTAACTTTGTAAGTTTAATGGGACTATTTTTTAATATCCCAGTTTTGAACCCCTTCCCGTTATTCAATCATTCTGAAAATTTGCACACATGTTCAATTTCGGTGATAGTATTTTTTGTGAATTTTAACGGACTTTTTCCATGTCTAGAATTAATTTAATTAAATATTTTCGATTTACCATGCAAGAACGAAGCATTAGCAGAGGTGTAGCTACTCTGATATCTTGGACCAGAATAATAATGTAATTAAAAACTAATAAAGAGCAATAAACATTGAAAACTTTAATTAAAAATATGTTTATACTAAAAAGTAGAGAATACAAATATAAATAACTATCCATTATAAAAACTATTCTTATTTTAGAAATGCACTAAAAAAGTAGAAAATAAATTTAAAATGTGAAATTTACAGTCAGAAGAGACTTTATGTCCAAATTTATGAAAATTTAAAAAGTTAAAATGAGACAGGAACGTTAAATCGTAGGTGAAATCGATTATCTCGTTGTTTGCCACTGACGTGACTATTTTGATTATAATGTGTGATCATGCAGACTAGAGTGACAGAATTAGGAGAAATCTTACTTGTTTTGTGAAGTGTACCCGAGATGTCTATCAATGTACTAGTAATGCAGTAAAAACATGTTGATACATAGAAGATGTACGTGTGTTTTGATTAGCGGTGTTCATATAAAAATATGCTATTTTAATTCAGTTAATTAGACTATTTTAAAAAAGAAAATTGTGGTAATTGTCTTAAAAAAGACAAATAGCTAACTATCGATTTCATACATTTAATGGTATATGACAGTGGTTCTCAGTTCTCAACCTTTTGAAATTCATGGACCACTTGAAAAATTTGTTCCTTAGCCGCAGACCACTACTGAAAATTGTGCTACTTCGGTTTTAGAAATGTGTATTTATTATACTTTGTATATAACTAGTTAATAGTATACATGTTAGTTAGTAAAACTATAATAATATGCAAAGATTTGTGAGCTCGATAAACAATATTGAATGGAAACACATTGTAATGTCCTTCTTTGTAAACTAATGTCTTTTATACTGGTATGATACTGATAGTATTATCTCATTCTTATTGCTTGCTAAAAAAACATAAAGTCATAAACTTAATTAGTATTAGTAGGACTGCTATATTCGTTTATTTAGTGCGAGCCTTGAGTTTGCACATTTGGTAACAGAACAGTAAAACAAGATGTAATACTTGAAAGACTCCATCGTAGTTCATCTTCAACTTCAAATCGTGAACGATGGTATGTTCTGATTGTAATAAATGCAAAACCTCCACATTCACGAAGATATGATGTTGCTAGGGTAAAAGAATTGTACAAGTTTTCTGAGTACTCCAAAGGAACGCAAGAACCCTCAAGCTGCGGAAGCCACCATCACGCTAGGAGCAAAGAGACAAGAGCCAAGTGATAGGTGTGGTGAAGAAGAGCAGGAGTCAAAGCCATCAACCATTGAGGACGGCCGGTGCCATATATATATATATATAATATGTACATATGAGTGCTCCAAAATTTCATCACGGTCACTTTCTGATGCAACATATTCAAAGTTGTATCGCTGGTCGATTCAATGTCTTGGTTTAAATTTAATATTGGTAAATTTAATGAGCCAATTTGTGCAATAAATGGATCGGAAATGAATGAAAAACTATGAATGTTCGAATCCCCAAAGTAGAAGTTATATTGATCCTGGAGTGATTGAAAATGGTCAGAAATCAAAATTCATCAACAGCTTTTTTCATTATTTTCTGTTTTATTGGTAAATTTGTACAATTGCAAAACTGTCAAAGTTACCATTAAATAGATTGCAGAGATTGACTAATTGTAATCAGCTCTTTAACAAAAATTAGCCAAGTAAGCAGGAATACCAACCCAAAAGCTATCGTTCAAATCATGCAGACGCTTCGATTTTCTTTCCTCAAGAAACTCTCTCACAGCATCACGTAATCCAGTCTGTAAAACTCTTTCCCCTCTTGATAAAAAGATTGTTTTGCCTTTGCATCTCGTGTAGCCACCAAAAATGATGCCCTTAAAGCTTTTTCATTGACATTGGTTGCTTGTCGTATGCCGGGCTTCTGACTATCAAGTGAACATTTTTTTTTCGCATAAAGTAGTCCCATGGTTTCTCCGAGCATACATTATGATACATTTTAATATGTCTTCAGAGTTTTGCAGGTTTCATCGCTTCATAAGAAGAATTTGCAGGAAAATCACATACTGTGGTCTGGGTTGATCATTTACTATGCCTCATAAAAAACAAAAGGCGAATATTTTTCATCGTACTGTCGTATGACAAATCGTCTTTTTTTCACCTGAACTATATATGATTCACACATAGATTGTGAGGAAGAGTATTAGAAATCCTCATCGTTGTCCTTATGTTCGGTTGTTTTCTTTATTAGAAACTAGAATCAGAGCCAGTCCAAGGATGGGAATAAGTGTAGGGTGACCTGCGAAGTTCATGGTAGGACATCACAACATTCACATCAACTGACTACAAAATGAAAATGAAACATCACAAGTCGTCGTTTTAACCAGAGGATTTGCCCAGAGACCCGACCACCTCTCCCCACACTGAGGTCTGTCCAGTGACCCTACCTCCCTCCACACCCCGGTCTTTCCAGATACCTTACGTCCCCCCCACCGCGGTCTGTCCAGATACCCTACCTCCTAACCACTGCGGTTTGTCGAGATACCCGCCGTCTTTAACGGCCATACATGTGTATCACGTCAAAAATACTATACATTAAATTTATAATAAAGAACCCGTAAAAAACGAAGTTTTTGACTATAAAATAAAATCTTGGAAAAAATACTGAACCAAAAATAACTCGTTTTGAACGTCCGCGTACATTTGTTTATTATGCAAATGACATTTAATTTTTCTCCGCTAGTGATTTCCTGTAGGAGTCTGTAGGAGTTTGAGGGACCAATCGCTATCGATGACTGGAAAGAAAAGTGCCTCTTATTATATAGCATGTATTCATGCGTTTAATCAAATTAATTAATGTAGTAGCTTAATATTTGTAATATAAATTTAAGTCTAATCTTTTGAAAAAATCACAAAATTATGTCTGAATGTCATTCTAACTAATATAAAAGCCCATACTCATTCTGTAACGCTAAAGAATTCTGAAACGCTACATCTATCGACCTATTAAAATAATAAATATATTTAAAAAAAGTGACATCATTTATACCTTTTCAAGTTTTTAATTACAAACATAACAAGTTCATCCTTTCATCAGGGACCAACGGGGGCATCTTTTAGTGGTCCGCGGACTACAGGTTGAGAACCACTTGAATAGCACACTGTAGACATAACACATGGATATATGTAGTTAAACATTTTCTTCATGCACTAATTAAAATTTCAAATAATAATGCATATAATTATTTCTTACATTTATTTAGCCTTACAAGAGCTTTCAGCATTTTTCATTGTCTCTTAAAGTTGAATTCAAAAAGTGTTAAGTAAAAGGGATTTGGAAACGCAAAACGAGTAATATGATGTTAAAATATCAGAAAATTGCTTTTATCAATATTTTATAAGTTTACACAGGATGAACCATTAAACTTCACATTAGAGGGAATATACGACAGTGTATACCTAACACCAGAAATTCTTCACTTCAAAACAATGGATACAATGATATGCCTAATGGGCATTGCAATTGTTGATCTTGGTCCAGGGGTTCATACCTTTCAGTTGGTGGTCGAATCCAATTCATCACAAGCCAACGAAAGTTTTGCGACAAGTAATACAATGACATTAAACATTGAACGTAAGTGACTTTATTTGTGAATCAAAATGAGTTGCTTTCTATTTAGCTACTTTCTTTAACTCCATTACTTTTAGTGAATTAATTAAAAAACAGTATTTATTATGAAACTACGCAATCACCACCTAATTTAAGTTTCATATTTGAAATTATTTTCATTTTAATTTACATAGTGTAATATATATATATATATATATTACACTATGGCTCCCACCTTTTTCAAAAGCCCAACTAACTTGTCCTTGTATGATAAATACGTAATGTTAAGTTTCCTGAAATGTACTCAAAGTATTTTATAATAGGGTTTGTAGGGCCACTTTTTTTGGTCAAAAGCCCAAGTAACTTATCCTTGTATGATAAATACGAAATATTCCTGAAATGTACACAAAGTTATTAATTTTTTTTAAAAGTGCTAATCAACACAAAATTTTTAAACTAATTTTAGAAAGCAGCGCACCAAATTACAGCACCAAAAAATTAACTCTTTATGTCAGTCAGCACAAATGCTGAAGTCAAAGATTCATGCGTTGTTTGGTTAATGTTAATCTGGAAACCAAAATGATTATGATTTTACACGCTTTTATTTAAGTCACAATGTTTGTATGTTGTATCCATCCTTCCATTCATCCATCCTTCCTTCAAAACTTGAAACGTAAAATTATACCACTTCTGATGGTCCCAGAGATGTAAACATTTTACCACAGATAGATCTTGGATGACTATGCATTGCATCAAATTTTCAGATCGATGGTATATACCGTATGGGCTTCAGACGTTAATTTTAAAGAGTTTTTATAATAAGTTTTAAAAATAGCTGTAAAAACAAAGTTTTTGACTATAAATCCCTTATATATGAGACATAAATAACAGTAGTGATTATGTTCAAAGCGTGTCCTTTTTAAAAAAATATTTTTTTAAATATTTAATTATAGAATGTATAGTCGTCTGCTAGAGTTGACCTCCACGGCTCACTAGTTTCAATCCAGCCCAAATTCCCGTGTTTACATCAAGGGCAGGGGAGATCAGC